>JBBPTF010000571.1:0-13714 GCA_038094015.1 Phylloporus cf. gajari
CTCCGGCCTGCAGGTTGGACAGCGGGACCTCGGCGGTGGAGATGAGGAACAGCTCGCGATCCGCGAGTCCGGTCTTGAACAGGTCGTCTTCGAACTTCGGGAGTTGGCCGGTGCCCGTCATCGTCGGCCGGGTCACCAACGCGGGCAGCGAGTACTCGGTGTAGCCATGCCGTTGGGTGTGCAGGTCCAGCAGGAACGTGACGATGGCCCGCTCCAGCTGCGCCCCGGCGCCTTTGAGGACGGCGAAGCGGGGGCCGGCGAGTTTCGTCGCCCGCGGCAGGTCGAGAATGCCCAGCCGCTCACCGATGGTGACGTGGTCAGCGGGGTCGAAGTCAAAGCGGGGACGCTGCCCCCAGGTCCGGACCTCAACGGCGCACTCCTCGGAGCTGCCCTCCGGCAGGCGGTCATCGGGCAGGTTGGGGATACTGAGCAGCAGCTCTTGCAGGTCCGCTGCGAGCTGGCGGTGGCGCTCCTCGGTCTCCTGGATCTCGGTCTTGAGCGCCCGGGCCCGGTCCTGCAGCTCCCCGACGTCTTCGCCGGCCTTGGCCGCGGCCCGGACCCGACGGGCGAGCAGCTTGGCGTCCTCGCGGGCCTTGTCGAGCTGCCGGATCGTGGCGACGCGCTGGGTGAACAGCTTCTCCACGTGTCCCAGGTCGAGCTGGTAGCCCCGGCGGGCCAGTTTGCGCACGGCCTCAGTAGCCGGGTCGAGGAGTACACGCGGATCATGCATGAGCGACACGCTACCGACCCCGCCGTCATGGGTGCTCCGCGCGGGCCGCTTCGGCCCGGCGGTCGGCGATCAGCTCGCGGGTCTCGATCCCAGCGGCCCGCCGCACCTGGAGCCTGATTTGGTACCGCTCTGGGTGCGCCGAGTTCGAGAGAGCCCTCGGGGGCCTCGTGCACAGCTCTGACGTCGAACTCGGCGCACGCAGCACGCAGAGCGACCGAGCTACGGCGGGCGGCGTCCGGCAATCCCTCGCCGCCCGTTAGTCGGCATCGCTGGTGGTGTGGGCGATCAGTGGGTGAGTTGGGACACGAGGTTCGCGCCTTCGCAGCGGAGGCGCTTCTCGATCTGGTCCAGGTCGCTGCCTTCGCCAATGGTCCAGAGGTAGCGGCAGATTGCGGAGAGGAGTGCGATGTGGCCGGTGCGGGTGTGCAGGACGGGCATGGCGCGGATCCGCTGGGCCGTGGGTTCGTGTAGCAGGCTGGTGCAGTATAAGGTTGCCGCGTCGTATCCGGCGGGTGCCGGCCGCCAACTTTCCCAGTCCAGAATGCACAGTGTCGGCCCGCGCAGATTTCCCCAGTGCAGATCTGCATGTGCTGTTGCCCATTGCAGGCCGGCAAAGGTGTGTTCGGTTAGGGTAACCCTGAAATGCTCGCGGACGCCGTTGATGGTGTAGCGCATGGCGCCCAACTCGTGGTCCATGTTGACGGGGTGCGCGGCCAGCGCGTCCAGCGCGGCGCTGAGGTCCGTCCACCAGGACTGCGGTAGGTGCGGGTCGTCGAACAGCACGCCACCCGGGGCGATTGTTGCCCCCGGGGCCAGGGTCATCACCTCGCCCCGGAGCCGACGACTCGCGAGGTAGCTGCCGGAGTGTTGCCAGTCGGCCCACCGCAGCACCTTGGGTTTGGGGACGCCACCGATCGAGTTGGCTGTCACGTTGCCGTCCCAGCGGCAGGCCGGCTGATAGTCCGGGTCCTCCACCACGACGCGCAGCCACACGGCGCAGTCGCCGTCGCATGCCGGCGCTCCCGCCGAGCGCATGTCGAAGGTGTTCACCACCTCGCCGAGGCGCTCGACGCCGAACCGAGCCGCTGCCGCGTCGAGGTGGCCCGCCAACCAGACCCGGCGTTGCTCAACGGCCTGCTCGATCTCGTCGGCGTCCATGGTCATTTCTTGGTGAACTCCCCGTCCTTATAGTGGCTGCCTCCCTTGCGTCCACAATCCTGGCAGGTCGGCGCGTCTACGTTGTCGTCGGTATAGTCGGCGATCATGTCAGTCCACACGGGATCAACCGGGACGGTGGCCGCGAGCCGTTCCAGAATCGTCATCGGCGTCTCCTTTCTTTCCATCAAATCCGCCAGCGCCAACACCAGCGCCTGCACAGACGTTCGACAATGCCCGGTTTCGGTGGCCGTGAACGTGCCATGCTCGAAATACCGGTCTCCCGCATGCGCTCCCTGGCAGTAGGCGAAAAACTCACACGTCGTCTTGCACCGTTCCAGGCCGGTCAGAAACTCCTGGACATAGCGCAGGTCGCCCGCGCGACGGAGAATGACCGGCAACATGTCGGTCATGATATTTCCAGCGATGAAATTGTGGTACGCCGCGTCGGCGATGCCCAGTAGTTCCGGCGAGAGCAGCACGACATCGCCATTCCATGCGATCGTCGGAATCAGGTCATGCTAAGCGTCGGCGGCGCGCACCGCCGGCTCCAGACCGAGGAATCCGAGCAACCGTTGGACTTCCCGCACGGTTACGTCACGGTTCTGCTGACACCAAGTGAAGGTGTCCCGCCAGAAGCGGCGCGCATCCTCCAGGGCTGGAGTGTCACCGAGAGCGTTTGCGCCCTCTTTCGCCTCGATATTGAAACCCACCCACCGGCAGCCGAGATCCCGCAGAAAGTCCAACACCTCCACGGCTCGGTGTGTGCCGTCCCGGCTGACCACGGCGAGCACGATGAACGGAATGCCGTGCCGCTTCACCGTCTCGATGCCGGCCACGATCCGGTCGAACATCGGCCGGCCCGCGCGGTCCACCCGGTGGTGGTTGGCCGAGCGCGGACCATCGATGCTCACCCCCACACCGATCTCGTACCGCTCGAACAGCTCACACCACGCGTCGGTGATCAGCGTGGCGCTGGTCTGCACCTTGTGCTGCACCCGGCCAGCCCGGCGTAGCGACTCGAACGGCTCCAGTAATGCCGCCAGCCACCGAGGTCCGACCGCCAATGGTTCACCGCCGTGCCACACAATCTCAACCGGCGGCCAGTCCGGCTCGATGCCCGCGGCAATGGCAGCCGCGACGGACGGCGACATGTCCTGCCTGAGATGCCGCTGCGGCAGATAGCAATACGTGCACGCCAACGGGCACAAACTCGTTGGCTGCACGATGATCGTCCCCGGGTGACTGGTCAACCAATGACCGACACCGAATATGGAACGTTCTTTATTCATGCTCCTATTTCCCCTTTCCTAGAAGGAACTCCGCATTGATGGTAGGAATCAGGGACCGGATAGCGGCACCACATGGTGGGTGGACCTTGCCGCTGCTGTCGGCAGAATTCGACGGCGGACTCGCTCACAAGTTGGTCACCCGCACCGTGCTGGTGAGGGCCCGTAGCGACACGCTACCGAATGGTCCGTATGGGTATGTCGCTGTCCAACACCGCCGTCATGGGTGGTCCTCGCGGGCCGCTTCCGCCCGGCGCTCGGCGATCAGCTCATCCACCACGGATCCTGTGCCGGTCCAGGCTGCGGCAACGTCGCGGCGAATGCGGCCGGCGAGCTGCTCGCGGGTTTCGATCATCACTCGTCCGTCTTCGACGTACACCACCAGAGGCACCCCGGCCTCGATCCCGGCGGCCCGCCGCACCTGAAGCGGAATCGTCACTCGACCCTGATCATTGACAGTGACCTCGGTTCCTGGGCACTCAGCAGGACTATGTGTCACAACCTGAGAATATCTGCCGCACGATGGCTTTACTCGACACATCATGTGGCCGGCGCGGCGGCCAACAGTGATCATGATCAAGGCCGGTAGCGACCGCGCCCAGCCAGCCCGACGCGTTGCCTCTCGTTCTTACCTGGCTGCCTTATGCCTGCGATCTTACCTTCCCGATCATGAGTGGGCAGTGGCTCACCGCGTTCGCATGCCGCAGCGGTACCGTTGCGACATGTCCAGGCTGGATCGCATCGTCTCGGACCCGGCGGTCTGCCACGGCCAACCGACGGTTCGTGATCTGCGCTATCCCCTCGAGAACCTTCTCGAGCTCTTGTCATCGGGCATGACGATCGAGGAAGTGCTCGCTGACTACCCAGACCTCAAGCGTGATGATCTGCTTGCTGCACTGGAGTTCGGCGCCCTTGCCTCAGGCCGTCGCAGGGTAGTCCCCCTCGGCGCGGCGTGACGTTCCTCATCGACGCCTTGCTTGCGCTGTTCGGGAAGCGCCTCGACGCAATCGTCGCAGCGCTGGACGAAGGCGACTTCGTCGAGCTTGACCCGAACGCACTGGTCGTACACCGGCGTCGTGGTGATAAACCTCCAGGGTGATTTGTGGCATCAGCCGCGTTCGCTCCTTGGGGTCATGGTGCTTGGGTGCGTCGATCGGGATCGCTAGCCTTACGGTCGTGGATATGGATAATGACAGTGGTGGTGACGAGTTGACACCTGTCGATATATCGGCGATGATCGGTAATCCGTCGAAACTTCTTAGCCATTCTTAAGGAACACTACCAGTGGAGAGTATCACCTTAGTGAGAACATCTAATGATTCATCTCATTATCCCCTGGCTTTCAAGGTCGATGGTTTAGCTAAGAGCCGCATTGGTGGACCTGCTGGTAGCTTATTTGAACAGCTGTGACCGACGAGAACAGCTTCAACAGGTAGCGGTGATCTTGTTAGAGGAAGCTAGTCAGGACGACGGGCCGAATTCTAGCACGGACGGTGAAGTGCGCAGCGTTACTAGACTGTTTCACAAAAACTGTGGGTGTCGTAAATGTCAGAATGCTCGTTCGGTTATTTATTCCAATATCCATGTGTGGGGCGTTTCTGGGTTGTCTAGCCATAGCCGGTGTGGGGTGTCGGCGGTGACGGTAAGCCCGAATCGGTGGCGAGCTGGTTGCCCGAGTTGCTGCCACTGGCTGGCTATGGTTTCGAGTTCGTCCCAGAGTTTGCGTTTTCCGGCTTGGCTGGTTACACCAGAAGCGGTACAGTACGCCCATGATCCATCGCGGGCGAGGAGCCATTCCTGTGATTCGCCATTGATAGGTATAAATCCCATATGAAATACGTCAAGAAAACACAACGAGGCAAAAAACAGAAATTCTTTATCTCCGAAAATTCTGGAATCCAGCTTGGTTCGTCCAGTGACTCCTAATTCGGGATCACGAAGAGCCGTTTTAAGCAATGCGGTGCTGTCATGTGGTGACTGGGTACGAGTCGCCATGAATAGGGCTGGGGTTGGGTCGAAGTGTCCAGAGGCTGATCCGTTATCATTGACGGTGAGACGAACGAGTGCTCCACCACTGAGATCACGATCTAGATTGGCCAGAATGACACCGCCGGCATGAACTTGAGTCAACCATATCGAGGGAATAGCAGCAACAGCAACAGTGGCGATAAGCCGATCGAAGGGAGCACCGGGGAGGCGGGAGTTTATTCCATCACCTACCACGACTGTGGGGTAGTAACCGGCTTTCGCCAGACAGCCAGTGGCATGGGTAACCAAAGTTGGGTCAATATCGACGGACACTACCTGACTGTCGCCAAGTCTTTCTGATAGCAATGCGGCGTTGTACCCGGTCCCAGTGCCAATTTCCAGTATCCAGTTCCCGTCTTGTACGTCCAGGGATTCCAGCATGGCAGCCATCAGACTGGGCTGACTGCTGGAACTGGTAGGAATACCGCGCATCGGCCCTTCGTGGCAAATCTTTTCCCATATGTGGTCATCGCCGTTCAATTGTGTGGTCCATGCCTGATCCTGATATACCAAGTCCAACCACTCCGGGTCACTGGAATCAATAGCCATGTAGCGCATTCCATCATCGGTGCTTGTGAAAAATCGAGGCAAAAATAGATGTCGTGGCACGGTTTCAAACACTGTTTTCCACTGGTTACTACGCAGCATCCCTGCCGCAACCAAACGATCAACTAGCTGCTTGCACAGTACAGTGGGATCAGTCATGAAGTTTCCTCCTGAAGAGCATCAGCAATAGCCGCAGTGATGGGTTGCCCGGTAGCGTCTTCAACAAAGGCCCACTGGCCATTCGGATTCAATTCTAAGAACACCCATTGATCATCAGGAGTAACGATGAAGTCGGCTGCACAAAAACGTAACTTCAGCTTGTGCATCAAGGTGAGTATCCCTGTGCGAACCCTCGCCGGCACCTCGGTTACTGAGTATTGCAGCGAGTCGGGATCAGTGCGCCAGTCTACCCTTGCAGCCTCGGAACCAGCATCGATTCGGGTACCAAACAACCTGTCATCGACCACGGTCAGCCGCACCTCATACTGTTTGGATATGCGAGCCTGAAACAGGTGAGCGGTCAATCCCACCGCCGCATCCCCAAAGTCAACTTCGGGTACCGGTGTTGTGTACACGACACGGGTCTGCCCGTCCTCAACGATTCCACCACCCGACAACGGTTTGACAACGATCTGCCCAACTTCTGAAGCAAAATCACGCATAGCGGTTGGATCGTTGGTAACCAGAGTGGGCGGCACCATCAACCCCGCACGGGCCGCAGCGTCAAGCTGCACAGGCTTGTACTCAGCCTTGCTGATTTCTGCAGGGTGATTAAGCCATCCACGCAACGTCGAGATAACACCGCCAAAGCCATATCGGGCCTCGTTCATAGCCCACCGACGTACCGACTCTGATGACATAGCCGAGTCAAATCGAAACACAGTAGGACGACGGTAATAAACTGACCGAACTCTAGCTAGGTCGAGTACACGCTGCCCGTATCGCAGCGTTCCAATCCAGCCCTCATCAAGCCGAGCGGCAAGCGTCAATTGTGTAGGAAAATCCCCTGGGTCACCGCGAACCACTGGCACGCCACGATCAGTCAATTCGCTCACGACATAATCAGCGGTTGGATCAAACCGTTGAGTCAAGACCAGAACAGGCCACTCAGCCACAGCCGTTCAGTCTTCGGTGTAATCTCTGTCAGTATCGCCAGGTAGAGCGTCCCGCTTGGCAGTGTCGGTTACAGTAAACCCTGTCGAGCGCCTCAATAGCGGGATCAACACATCACCCTGGCATACCACACCGATCTGACGCTCCTCGTCGTACCCAACCTCTTCAAGATCAAGAATTTCAACCTGCACCGGCACAACCGCATACCGCAACGCAAGAGGAACGGTCACCTTGCCAGCCTTTACCGTCGTGTCCTGCACAGGCAGAACCGGTCGCCCCAAGGGAAAACCGGTGGTAGACGGGAACAGCGAGTCTGGATGATCAACTAACGGAGACATCCTGCACCTCACCCAGAGACAGCTGGAAGCTAGACCGGTCAACATCGGCAACCACATCATCTCACCAACAAACACCGAAGCATAGCCTATCCAGTGCATTCGGCACGAAAATCACTTTTGAGTCGTTTGCGAATTAGTACTCAATCTTGCCTAGCCGGACTGATAACCTTGTGGATCTGTCGGCAGCTTACCCGAACGCATCTGACCTGCGAGAACAGCACCAGGAGTAATGGTGATCTTGTCAGAAGAAGTCAAACAGGACAAGGTGCCAGCCTCTAACGCGGACGGTGGGGTGTGGAGTACTGGAGCCTGTCCTGTGGATCATGGGTCGGGGCCACGGAGTTAGATCCTGATCGATGCGATGTCGCTGGAACAGCTCCGACGGATGGCTGTGATCTTATCGGAGGGCGGTGGAGATGGCGGGGTAGGCGTAGATGGGGAGGCTAGCGCCTGTGGTGTAGTCCGCTCGCGGCGTCTGCATGATCGATTCTCGTCTGAGGATCTTCAGGTGAAGATCGGTCTCTACGGGTCGTGGATCACAGTTAGGCCGGTGGCTGAGAAGTTCGGTGTCAGTCTGCGCTGCGTCAAACGGTTGCTGTACCAGCACGGCGTGTGTCGAGAAGATCGAAGACATCATTCATCAGCGCGTTAAGCTACACACCGCGTGTCTTTCCAACTGTCCCGGTGAGTGTACAGCTCCGCCGCCCGAGCAGGGGCTCCATTTCAAACTGTGCTTAATATGTGTATGTAGTTTCTGCCTGATGGCGCGCCCAACGCCCCGTGTTTTGATCAGCGTGTGGTCGAGGTCCCCCAGCACGAGCAGGCGCGGTGCGGACCGAGAGGGAGCTGCGGTGGGCCTCAGTGCGGTGGACCCACCGTGGCGATCGTGGCGTGGAAGCGGTCCTCGACCTCCTGGACGCTGGGGTGACCAGCGTGGGCAGCCAGGGCGCGGCGCAGGGCGTTGACCTGGCCCAGGCCGCAGGTGCTGCGCAGCGAGCCGAGGGAGGGGATCACCTGGCTCAGCAGCTCACACGCCTGGTCAATGTCGGCGCGCGAGTTACCCGGCGAGGGCAGGTAGGAGTGGGCGAGGGCCGTGGTGGTGATGACCTGGCGACGCAACGCGCCGCCAGCCGAGGCGCAGACCAGCACTCCGGGGGCCAGCCGCTGGACCTCATCAGCTCGACCGAGGTCGCTGGCCATGCCGAGCATTTCGTAGGTGAGGTATTCGGGCGTGAAGACCTTGAACCACATCCGCTCGCCGGCCGGGGCCATGCGATCGAGCGCTCGCTGCGCGATCGAGCACGCCTGCGCGCAGGCCCGCTGGTCACCGCGCATGGCGTGCGCATGGCCTTGCCAGGCGGCGCAGCGGGCCGCGGTCAACGGCGAGCCGCAGTCGAGTCCCGCGCTGGCCAGCTCCAGTGTCTGGGCGGCGTCGCCCAGGCGGTACGCCTGCGTCGCCATGTCGGCCAGGATGTGCGCGCCCAGCGCACGGTTCCCGCTGGCCTGCGCCAGCCGCAGGGCTTGGATGTAATAGCGTTGGGCGAGTCCCTGCCGACCGGAATCCCAGCTCATCCACCCGCACAGATCGCACAGCCGCGCCGTCGCGGCCATCAGCTCCCGGCCAATGGCCTCCTGGTAGCTGCCGTTCAGCAGCGGGAACACGACCTGATTGACGTAGTGCAGGAGCGTGGACCGCGCATACCCACCACCGAGCCGCTGGTCGACGTCGGTGAACGCTTCACACATCGCCCACAACGCGTCGATGTCGCTCTGGCTGACGTGTCGACCACCCCAACCCTGGGCAATCTCATCCTCGCGGTTGAGTAGCCACTCGCGGATCGGTCCAGCAAACGCCGCAGGGATCCAGGTCGCTGAGGCGAGAACCGGCCGTCGGTGCATGTCCGCCCTCCACAGTTGCCCAACCACCTCCACCGTAGCCTGGAGGGTGGCCAACCAGGCGAGCCCCAACTCACCCACCTCGGATTCATCATCCTCAGCCGGTCCCTCACCGGGCGCCTCCCGGGCCGCTCGCTCCTGCTCCAGGTGCGGCCAGAGCCGCTCTAGCGCCCCGCCGGTGTCCAGCGCGGCATCCAGCCGCCGGGCCAGCGCGAGACTAGGAAACCGCTCACCCTTCTCGATCTTGCCGATCAAGGCGCCACTGTCATGCGTCCGCCGCCCGAGCCCAGTTTGCGATAACGCGCGCAGGGTGCGCCAATGCCGCACCTGCGCCCCGAAAAAATGCAGCGCTGACTCCAGCGGAGTCAGCTCCCGCGGTACCTGCCCCATGACGCGTCGCCTCCCACCACCAACGGACCTGAATCACCTTGGACCAGGCGACGGCGGCACGACAACGTGCCCGGAATGTCGGATGCGGACAGCTCCCCTTGTCCGCATTCACCCCCTGGGCAGCCGGGCGCTCGCCTGGCATCGTCTGCGCAGAGCGATGTGTTCGACACCAAAGCCCCGTCGCGGACCGGGATTGACCTGCCTATCCGCGAGACCCCAGGAGATGACCACTGTGATTCACGATCACTGGCTTGAGAGCTGCCTCGGCAGTCTCGCTGGACGGGCTGTTCACCTCGATGAGGAGGAGATGAGGACGGTGTTGCGCGAGGCCCTGGTGGAGGGCCGACGCGCGGGGCTGGGGACATCGGAGGGAGTTGGCTCCTTGCGCTGCCGGGTCAGCGGGGCGCTCTACGCCCTGCTGCTTTTGCACCCGGTGGATCGGCAGGGACGCTGTCAGTCCTGCCGTCGCCCGGGGGCATTGTTTGGGTGGCGTCGCCGGCCCTGCGTGGTGCACCGAGAGGCGAGTTTCTGGCTGCGTAAACATCCCTGGTTCCTGGCCTCCCGAGAGATGCCCGGGGTCCCGATCGTCCCCCTGGTCCCCACCAACCACAGGGCGCATCACTCCGACCCGACCTGGCCGCCGCCGCACCAAACGCCCCCGCGTTGCCCGCAGAGCTCTTTAACCCCCGGCGAGGCCGGCACCAGCACACCCAGCACAGAGAAAGGACAGCCAATAGACGAAAATCCGGCGGTTATCGATTTTGCGGATGACGGGGGACATGATGGTTCTCATGGCACTGGCAAACCTTGAGGATGCAAACGCTTTCCTGCGCGACTTCGCGACGCGCCATGGGATCCGACGTCTGGCACTGTTCGGTTCGGTGCTCCGTGGAGAGGACACTCCAGAGAGTGACACCAACCTGCTCGTGGAGTTCGAGAAGGGTCGGGCACCTGGTCTGCTCAGAATGGCCGAGCTGGAGCTGAAGCTCGGTGCCGTCCTTGGGCGAGAGGTAGAGCTGCGGACCTATGAGGACCTCAGCAGGTACTTCCGGGACGACGTCCGGTCACAGGCGCGTGTGCTTTATGCCGCCTGAGGACAAGATTCGGATTCGCCATCTAGTGGAAGCGGCCTAGGCACTCCCGTGGGGTGGCAGGGTCTCGATCAGAGGGGTCGGGGTCGATGCAGACCAGGGCCCATGGGCGGTCGTCGACTCGGGTCATGACGAGCGTGGCCGCTCGGGTGCCCCGCAGTGTGAGCTGGCGGTGCAGGTCCTCGACGTTGCCGGCCAGACCGCGGCGCCGGATGTCGACCGAGCCGACATCGAGAGCGCGCAGCCGCGGTGGCAGGGCTTTCTGGTCCCAGGGCCCAGAGTCGAGCACGCGCAGGGTGCGCGCGAAGGGGGTCCGGAGCGGTTCGTCGCTGGACAAGAACGCGATCCGTGGGTCGATCTTCCACGCCCCGAGACTGCGCGCCAGATCCTCGACGAGCCCCGCGCGCGTGACAGCCGGGTTCGGATCCAGCAGGAACGCCCCCGGAGCTCGGTGCGCCACCTCACCCCCGGGCAACGGCACCAGCACGTGGCCTTTCGGCAGGATCGTGGCCCGGCTGGGGCCGGCCGCCAAGGCGGGTGACCACAATACTGCCTGCTTGAGCTCGCGCCGGTCGGCGATGAACTCCACCTCCCAGCCCGCGGGGACCTGGTCGTGGGCGATCCCTGGAGCCGCTTTGATCCCGACGGCCTCGATGCGGTCTGCCACACTGATCGACCACGACAGCGGCGGTTCACTGTCCCCGGCGCGCATCCGGTGACCCTGGGCGCGGCGCGCTGGGTCAATGAACACGGCATCGACCCCAGCCAGGTCCACGTCGCGGACATCGGCGGGCACGGCGGTCACCGCTCCAGCCACGCCGTAGGCGTCGGCGTTGAGTGTGGCCATTCGCAGGTGCAGCGGGTCACGATCGACCGCGAGGACCTCCCGCCCGTCGGCCAGAGCGAGAAGATCACCCCCGATGCCACAGCACAGATCCGCCACCCGGATGGCCCCCGCGAAACGCCTCGCGCGGTGCCGAGCGACGACCTCGGAGCTGGCCTGCTCCAGACCATCCCGGGTGAAATACATCCGCTGCGCGTGGCTGAACTTCGCCTGGGCCCGTCGACGTAGTTCGTGCTGGCCCAGGGCTGCCCGCACCAGCTCCGCCGGGTACTCGCGGCGCAGCTGAGCACCGACCCGCAGCTCCGTCTCCGGCGTGAGCTCCATCCGCGCCAGGCGATCCAACAATTCCTGGCCGATTGGTGAGACCAACGCCGCCAACTCCCCCAGTGCACTATTTATCGAGCTCACCCCTCAAGCGGTCGTCGTCGCGCCTCGGGGATTGTGGAGTCCGTACCCGGACTACCTCTCGTTCGGGTACTGGTTCAGCCAGTAGGGTCCCCGTGATAGCTCTTGTCCGCCAAGGTGGGCAGCCGCGTCCAGCCGGCCCGCCAGCGCGTCTGGACGCGCAGGTCGACCAGCCCGATGGGGTGGTCGTAGACCACCCGCTCCACTCGGCCCCACGGCAGGGTGGGTGGTCCAGCGGGCACCAGCCGGGCGGGTACCCGCACGATGGTCGCGCAGCGGTTCACCGGCACCAGGGTGCCGCCCCGCAGCAGCTCGAAACTGAGATCGAGGAATCCCCGGCCGAACCCCTCGTCGCTGCGCACCAGCACCTCCGGGGCCCGCGCGATGCCATGCTCGACGCCGACCTGGGCCACGCAGGGCACCAAGGTGGCGGTGAGCTGATCGACGTACACCGGCGCTCCGGCGGTGAGCGTTGCCAGCGGGCGCCAGCGGGCCAGCCGCGGCTGACCGACCGCAAGCCAGCTGCGGGTCCCGCTCAGCCGGGTCCGCACGACCAGCCGCACGCGTGCGGGCCGGGCCGGACCCAACCGGTCCAGCTCAACGGCGATCTGCCGCCACTGGGCCCGCGGCCTGGTCGGGTCCACAGAGCTGGTCGGGTCCATCGACGTGGTCGGGTTCACTGGCCCGAGGTGGTCCACGGGCAGCGGCCTGCGGCCCGTTACGGCGGGGCGCTGCCCCGCGGCGGTGGCGTACTCCAAGCTCAGCTGCTGGCCCGCCCAGCTGCCCAGCACCGGGACCAGCAGCGTGGTGGCGCCTGCGGGAGGCAGAGCGAACCAGGGGGTCACGAGCAACCCCAGCCGGGCGTCGATCTCCGCAGGACCTGTCTCGGGGGGGCTTATCGCGGGCGGGGTTACCGGGGGGCCGGTTCTCGGGTCGCGCTCGACAGCGTTGTGCCAGACCAGGGTGCCCGGAGCCGGCGCGGGCACCGGTGTGGGCCGGCCGGCCGCCGCGGCGAAGCTGCCCTCCGTGACCGCCGGTCCCCCCGGCACCGGTTGCGCTGCGGTATCGACGAGGACCTGGGCGTAGTCGGCTAGCGCGCACGACTCGCCCTGCACCGCGCGGATCGTGGACACCGCCACCGACCAGCCGGGATATTGGCGCACCGGCGCCCAGGTGAAGACAACGAGGGTCATCACCACGATCGTGGTCGACCCGGTGAGCAGCACCGCTCGGTCGGGCCGCAGCCCGCTGGTGCGACCGCGACGGTGCCACCACCACAACACGGTGGCCGCCCCGAGCGCGACCGCCACCCACAGCGCCGGGTTGGCCAGCTGCACCGGTCCCAGGCTCGGCCGCATACTCCCGAGGTCCGGGTGGTCCGCAGCTGCGGTGAGGTGGTCACCAAAGGGCTGGCCCCGGTCCGAGTAGGGACGCCAGAGGTTCGGCCCCGCGAAGCTCAGGGACATCGCCCCCACCAGCGTCGCCGTCCCGGCGGCGGCCATGATGACGCCCGCACTGCGGTTCCCCCGCCGGCCAAGCCGGCCATCCAGCCACCGCCGGCCAAGCCGGCCATTCACCCCCCGCCGGCCGAGCCGGCCCTCGGGCAGTGGGGAGCGGAGCAAGGCTGCGGCGAGCAGGACCGTGGGCGCGGCAGCGGCCGCGCCGAAGTGGTTGACAAACTTGGTGGGCGTCGGTGCGAGCAGCACCAGGGCTAGTGCCGAGTAGGCGGCGCTGCGCCCCAGCAGCTGGCGCACGGGGTCGGTGCCGGCGGAGTCCTGGCCTGTGCGGACGTGGGCGGCGCTGTCCACGGCGACGAGGAGCAGCACCGCGATGGTGAGCACGACCGGGGCCCGGCGGGCCCACTGGCTGGAATCCTCGAAGCTGAGGAT
>JBBPTF010000572.1:0-13705 GCA_038094015.1 Phylloporus cf. gajari
CCTTTTGCCACGAACCTGGCTTTTACTCTGTTTCCAGGATGAATGGTGAAAACCCATCTACCTTTCACAGGTTTTTGTCCCTTTGGAAGATCTACCAGATCCCAAACTTTTCTTTCCTTTAGAGAATTAATCTCATTTTGCATCGCTTTATTCCATTCTGTTTGTTCATCTTGAGGTAATTTGGATACATCTTGGTATTGTTTTGGAATGACGTGATCTGAGATTTCGACAGCGTTCGACAATTGAAATCGAACATTGCTGTAGAGTTTCTCCATATCATCATCTTCTTCTGGAACATTCTGAACTTCTGTTCATGGAGTTTGCTCCTCCTGAATTGGTTCCAGACCTTCTCTGATATCTCTTTCTATCTCAACAGGAGGTCTATCTCCATATGTATTATCAGGGATAAACCGTGGTCTGGGAACACGTTGTGATCGGCATTCGTGTCTATCCTCAACTGGTTCTCTAGTTGTGGTTTGTTTTTCTCTCATTGGATGGTAATGACGAGGACGACTTCTAAACTCTGGTAAAGTTTCAGAGTCTCTCTGTCTTGGGGGTAACCAGTTTCTCCTATCAGGAGCATGTACTTGCCAAACAGGTGAAGGTGGCGTTGGTGGACTAGGTGGAGTAGGTGGAGACGATTGAGTGAGATATCTTTTGTGCTGATGCATGTCCTGAGAACCTATTTTCCTAGAATCAGGTTCTCGTCATTTAATTCCAGGTCTTGTAGGAGTTAAACGCTGTTCAGAAGGCGGTCTTTCTAGAGATGATTGATCATTTTCCTCAGGCAATTCTCTTTCCTGAGATTCTTCTTTAGGAGAATGTCTCAACTCTGGTTGGTCATCATGATCATCTGAAGATTCAGATGGATCAGGAAAGAAGTATGGTTGAAAGGGTTGTCTGTGATAAGGATCATATGGATCTTGAGGAGGCGGTGGCTCCTGATTTAATCCTATCAGAACTCGAAAGTATTCATATTGATCTGGTGATCGGGGTCTTTGAGGTTCCTGAACTTCTTCAGGACCTCCTTCATCCATCATGGGAATAGGGGAAGGTCCATCTTCTTGATCTTTGGAACACCATGGAAAACTATTTTTGTCAAAAGTGGTGTGGGTTGACATGACAACATGATGTTTTAATTTTGACCAAAAACGCCATCCTTTTGTGTTTGGTTCATATCCGATAAACATCATTTCCTTTGATTTGGGTGACAGTTTGTCAGGCCTTTGTTCAGGAGGAATGAAGACATAAGCTTTACAACTGAAGACTCGGAAGTAAGAAGCATCAGGTTTCTTCCCATCAGATTTGAAGATTTCTATGAGAGTTTTCCAATTGTGATGCCTCATGGGTTGCCTATTATAGATGTGGATTGATGTTTCCATGGCATCTTGCCAAAAGGACTTTGGCAGACAGGCATGATGGCGAATTGCCTCAGCCTTTTCCAGTATGGTTCTATTAAATCTCTCAGCTCTTCCATTTTGCTGAGGAGTGTGAGGGGTAGAAGTTTGATGAGTTACGCCTCTGGAAGTGAGGAACGTCTGAAACTCATGACTCATGAATTCCCCCCCTTGGTCTGAACAGACAGTGGCTAATTTATGACCCATAAAGGTCTCAGCCCAAGTTACCATATTGGAAAAATGCCGAAATGTGTCCGACTTGACCTGCAAGAAGGATGTAAGAGCATACCCAGAATAGTCATCTATGAAAGTTAAAATGAACTTTGCACAAGATCTGGGTTCAATTGGCATAGGGCCAACTAGATCTGTGTGTATTAGTTCGAGCAGGCGAGAAGGTTGCTTATCGGATTGAGGAAAGGCATGGTCAGGCATTTTGCCTAGAGAACATCTCTTACAGAGAATATTCTTAGAAGTGTCTTGGAGTTGTAGAACTCCAGTTAGATTCGTGTGCGCATGTCATAAAGCGTTCTTTGATGTATGACCAAAGCGCTGATGCCAAATTTGATAAGAATTGAGATCCGCGAGAGAGGTTACAGATCCTATCATTGGAGTAATCATGTTCGACTGAAACCAATGTAGGTTGTTGGTGGGTGATGAGGCTGTTGCCCGGATCACTTCACATCCTCTCTTGTCCCAAATACTTGATCCTTTTGTAGTTATCTCACAGCGAAAGCCGTGGTCTGTTAATGATGGAACAGACAAAAGTCTGTTTACCATATGTGGAGCATACCACACATCTTTTAATGTTACAATTGAAGGTTCAATTGTGCCATCTGTTTGTTTAACAAGAACTGTGCCTGGGCCATACAACAGAGAAGATTCTCCGTTTGCAACAGTGGCCTTTTTAACATATGAATCTAGATGCACAAAATCATCTATAAATGATAATAAATGATGTGTGCATCCACTGTCAATCATCCAATGGGTTTGAGAGAAATCACTCTTTGGAGTTTCATCTCCGAGATAGTAGCAAAGGAATTCATTGCTCTCTTCATCGTAGAAGGTAGTTCTATCATCATCTAAATAGTCTAATCTTTGTCTCTCATGTATATAAGGTTGTCTTGATGGGGCAATTCCCTCGTGAGTTAGATTGACTGTTTGTTCTTCATACACTTGTTGTGTATGAGCAGAGGCTTGAAATGCTTCAGTATTTGTATAAGGAACTTTTGATGTATGAAGAGAACTATGATTGTTAAAATGATTCCTTTGTGAAATCAAACCTCCTAATGAAATGGTCTGCTTCTTTTCCTTCCCCTTTCTCCTCTCAGTGGGTCTCAAAGCAGTTAGCTTCAGTGTAGTTTCTTGATCAATTATGATCAGTGTCCGAGAAGGTCCTGCTCCTTCTTTCATATCAGAGTTAGAAATAGGAGCTCCTTTGAAAGGAAGGGCAATGAACATCATCCATACCTGAATCTTCCTATCCCGTTTCCCATGTATCCATGTTCTCCAGAGGTTCTTCCAGGTTGAGTATAATCCCTTATGGCATCTCTGGCCATGGTGGTATTTCCTCATTCCAATGCACTTCTTCTGCTTCGTTTAATTCATCAGTTTTGTCATCCATGATAACTTCATGTACGAAACCTTGTTCTCTGTCTACCATATTGGTAGTGGGTGCTTTTCCTTTCCCTTTGTTCTGCTTTCTCATCTCAAAACCAGCTCGGCTAGCTTCCTTTTTATCTTTAAAGGAAGTGGGTCTCCTTTGGAACTTGGTATGTCCTTTTGGACCACTGTTTCCAGAGGGATGGTTTGGTCTCAAACCACTAGCCTTATAAGGACAAAACCTATTGTTAGTAGGTGGTCCTCTGCGAATCACACTTGTTCTATTCGCATTACTCACTTGTTGAGATATGGAAGGAATGTTTGCTTCCACATTTGAGATTCTAGTTCTGAGATTTTGTCTCGATGCAAGCATTGAGACTTCTGCCAAGATCTTTGTCGTTATATTATTGACAGTGAAATTGGTGGCTTCTGTGGTCAATGCCACAGTAGAGCAGAACTGATACATATCTCCTGGAAGGTGTTCCAAAAGGAACATCGCCTTGAAGGATTCGGGAAGGTTTAGACCAGAATCTTTCATCTGATTGAAAAGTGCGGTGACACAATTGATGTCCTTGCTTGCTGTTCTCAGGTTAATGGTAACCTGGTTTGCTTGATGGAACAGATGGAACTGTCCAGCTAAGCCTTGTGATGCAAACAACGCTTGCATCTTATCCCAGATTGCTTTCGATACTGAGGCTTTAACAGCAACGTCATCATAATTGTATGTCACATGATGTATAAACACGTCATTGAGAGTGTTGGCAATAATACCACACACTTGTTTGTCAACGAGTTCCCATTTGTCTCAGTCACCTTGAATGGTGCCAACAAATGTGGTTGTCCCAGAAACCCAGGACCAAACAGAAAGGGATTGAAGAATGGATTGGAGACACACACTCCAGATGGGATAGTTTGAGGGACCTTTGAGCATAGGTACACGTGCAATGATGGTGTTATCAGGCTTGAAATCAGTGGGAACCTTGATAGCAGCCATTTATAGGAATTGGATGATATCTATAAGACCGTATTCAGCAAACAGATCTTGATATATGATGGAAATTAAAGAAGGAGTGGGTGGTACTTCTTGTGTAGTTTCGTCGTCTGAAGATTCTGGAAGTGGAATATCCTGAGGGTGTGGAACCCAGGTAGATCTCCTTCTTCTGGTTTGTAACCAGAGAAGGGTACAACATTCCTTTTTATTAAAACCAAGTGGTTTTAATGTGTCCCATTTCTCTCTCCTATTCTTTTTAGACAATGGCCATTGTGGAAAAGAAGAAGTATACGTAATAGGATCAGAAGAATGTCTTTTGAATGACCAAAAATGTAGGTATTTGAAGTAATGGGAGTTTGGTATAGTAATAATTCTTCCATCCTTTTCGTATTTTAGTTCTTTTTCTAAGGAAGATATGAAAGGAATGTCAATGGTTTTCTTGCCAATCCAACAATTTAGCTGAGCAAAATTGTTCATATCATCGTAATCTTCTCCATATAATAAATTTTCATGAAAAAGGTCTAATGGCCATAAATCATGAAGTGGAGAGGTACCGTAGATATCAAATATGTCTGTGAACCCTTTGTTTCTCTTTGTCTTCTTGTGCAGCCTTTCTCTTTCCAAGTCTGTTAGCTCTGGAAAGGTATTCAGTATGTCCTCTATTCTTGGTTTGTGCTGAGAGGCTGAAGTAGATGTCATCTTCGAATGAAGTGCCTGCATATTCAAGAATTAGCTTCTTGATGGTGACATGTTTTTTGAAAATCTCGGGTGTCCTTGTTTTCATCAAGGCCTAGTAATGAGCATCGAAGCACTCGTTCTACTTCTGAACTCCCATCCTGACTCTTCTTCCGTACTCCTCTGATGGTTCTCCTCAATACCATCCATCATCAGCTGTCTCTAACCATGCTTTGTCTTCCAGCATGTAGTTAGGGTTTTTAGATTTAATAAATAATAAATTTGAATACAATGGAGGAAAAATGTCTGTGCAAAAGATTTCCCAGCCTTGGTCGCATACCACGTAGTCAAGAGCATCTTTATAAGATGAGGTTGGGAAAGCCCAACCGGCACCCTCATAGGCTTTGCCTATGGACTCGGTCCAATATGTGAGCGCGCAGACCAAGTGTCTTGTCTCGGACTCACAAGCTTGAATCCAGAAAGGGTAAACTGTCCAAGGAGAATACTGGACTTTCGCCTGGGCAATTTGATGGTGAAGCTGGGGATACGTGGGTCCCAGCGTTATCTTGGCAAGATGAAGACATTCCACCTCCACTTGCCTCTTGATTGTCTACTGATGATGGAGAGGAATGAGGCAAGGTAGCTGGTGGAAGTGAGCGAAGAGAGACTCCTTGCCTTCTTGACAGGCTATTACGGAGCTGATTGTCCTCTGCTCCTTGACGCAAACCCTCAGGAAGCAATCCAGATCCCATGGTCAGACCTGGATGAGCTTGCCATTGGGGAGTTGTTGGAGGAACTCCCCCCTGACGTCTGCAAGCGGTGCCCCGCTGAGTCCTGCCAGTGCTTGCAGGGACTCGTAGCTGGCTTTCTCGGTCTTGATTGGAGCTTTCGAATTCTCCAAAGTGGGGAGGACTGAGAGCCACTGGGCGAACAGCCCCTCTGTCGTCCAATGAGGCTCCTCCTGCAGGAGGAGGGTTTCAAGTCTTGCCACCAGGAGTGGTGACAGTGGGTATTGGAGCATTGGTGATGACGGAGGGGTCAACTGTGGTGGCTCGTTCTTCATCGAGTCTGAGCTGGATGGTGTGTCATGCTGCGAGAGTGAGGATAGCTCAGATGCTGCCAAGGGCAGCTGCCTCTCTGAAGGCAAGGGCCTCATCTTCCGTGGATCCCAAGGTCTGGTGGTTTTCATCCTCAGTAACCTGAGAAACAGTTCTCAGCGCTGAGGGGAGGCCATAGGGAGAGGAGCGGTCAATGAGTTGGTCTGCATGGAGTTGAGAGTATCGAGGGGGTTCAATGAGGGCTTGGATGATAGGAGTATTTGGTGGAGATATGGGAGTTTGAGTGGATCGCTGGCCTGGATTTCAAATGACTCTAAAGAAGTCGAAGGGTGTGAACTGGTGGTCAAGTAAGTTGTCATCAGATCCACGTCTGATAACATCTGTCTCACCGTGATGGTGGATCTCTGCTCTCTCAATTGCACCGTAGCAAATAGGGCAGGGAATTTCAAAAGGAACGCCTGGATCTACCAGATGAGTATGTCTGATAGGTCTGGTACTAGTTTCATACCAAGGGGGTCTACCAGATCTTTCTGGTGTAGGGTTCTCCTCTTCTTGAGGGGGTTCCACAGGATTCTCCAAAGGATGTTCTTTGGGCGATTCAACACGAGATTCTCGAGGTGGAGTTCCTTGGTTTGGCTTGGATGTGCTGTTACTTACTGATGGTGGGATGAGTCTGCTCAAAGCCACCATCAGCATTAGCTCATGTGTATGGGTTTGAGTTTGAATATGAGCTATGACTATAAGGGTCTCAGATTGTTTCCAGAAAACAGTGAATCCTTGTTCAAATGTGAACAGGAGACAATGAGCCATTAGCTCCACCATAATGGCCAATTCAAGACCATTATATAAATTTGTAAACAGAGTGTACAAAAATAAAAGGCCCAGCAACCACCATGAATCTCCTATGCATGAGACAGAGGGAGGCATCACGAAATGCTAGCAATAGATGAACTCCCTTGTCTAGATGACAGGGCTCATAACCTTTTGAAGATATACTCCAAATGGTAGAGGAATGAACCTTAGTGGGAATACTCACTAAGATAGGAGACTTGCAGTAGTAACCAAGTTGAATAGGTAGAGCAACAAGTAGGTGTTGTTGCGAGGTAAGTGCTTAATGTAAACACCAAGTATGAGAGAACAGTAATGGAGATTCTGTTAGAGGAGCGACTAGTGGGAGCTCCTCCTTATATACAGTACAGATTGTTTGTACTTGTATGGTAGTTCTATATACGTAGAACAAAGAGCAACCAATGGCAGTAAACTCTCTTATTGTACTATAAGTAATATCCAATAGCAAAATATGAGCAGTGTCATATAGAAAACATAATGATCTGTTTAGATAGGATCATTTGTAATCATACTTACTAGAAGAGATAAGATAGATAAGAAGATAAGCATGATCTGATATCAGAAAGATATCATGGTCTAGATTGATTACATAAGTATCAATCTCAACAATGAAGACCAACGATTGTTCGTGGTGAAGGACCAGGGATGAGAGCTATTTAGATGTGATCTTTTTCTGCCCAACTGGGTGAATATTTATTTCATGAAATCAAAGAAGCCCAACATCATCTTCAATGAAGACTTGTGGCTGGATGAAGCTGATGGAGGTTGGTACTGAGGTGAACATTCCATAGAGTATGGACGGAGAAAAGGCATGGACATTAGAATGTGGAACTGACTCTTTGATAAAGAGCACTGGGATGGACTTAGGAGGTCTAATCCCGAGATCTGGAAGAAACATAATGTGATCAGGAAGCTGATCAAGGACTCTGTAGGAACTATCACCAAGGATAATGTCTACTCAGCCCTCGCTATCAAGTCAGGTAACTGAGGAAGAGCTGAGTTCCTTTCCTGAGCTAACCGACTTGGAAAGAGAAGAGCTGCTGAACAAGGTGAAGCACAACACCGAGTTCGCAGATGTACTTAGAATCTACGGTAGTGTTCCTGTTCCTTCTTCCTGGCCACTAGACTCTTCACATAGTTATAATTATTCTCACCAGTATGAAGAACCTTTTATTATTTTTGCAGGATTAAATAGTTGGAATGAAATGCCTGCAATTCCCTTTGAAACTACAGGAGACAAAGTCTTGACATTTGTCAAAGACAAAAGAGTAATTACTATATGAAATTCTCATTTCTTTGAACAGTTAAACTTTACTGTCCTAGAAAAACATTCTTCGGATCTGATTTCATACATTAGTTCTTCTAAAGAGTCCAGTGTGCTAATGAAACAGGATAGAAGAGAACACTAGAATTCCCTGAAACCGAAAGGCTGCAATAAAAGGGAACATAGAAGATTCGAGTACTGGAAAAGAAAAAGAGATAAGGGTTCTCTCTTACCACATCAGATACCACTCCCAGAAACTGATAATGAGACCAGATTCTTGACTTCAGCAGAGATAGAAACTATCAACGATGAGTTCCAAACATCTTCTTTTAATCTTTATGATTTCCTGTTTGACAACTTCTTTACTGAATATGGTCTTGCAGATCTCATCCATTTTCTATAAATGGCTACTCTTGCTGTTACTATGGACTTCAAACTCAATAACACCATCCTTGCCAGGATTCCTGTTCTCAAGGGTCCTTCTAGTTATCCTATATGGAGTGTGCGTCTTCAGTCTGTTCTCCAATCCCTTTCCATTTAGAGTTGGATTGATGGAACCATCACCTGGGTTGGTATGGCAAATGCTGATCAACCAAAATGGGAAGCCATCAATAAAAGGGTGTGTGACATCATCACCAATACCCTCAGTGATGCCTTTGTGCATCATGTGTCCTATGACTACACAGATCCCGCCGTTAAAGCCTCTACTTCAAAAGTGTTGTGGGAAAAGATAAGAGGTCTTTTCTCATCTGTAGGCTTGGCCAGACAGTTCTATCTGTTCCATCAGGCCAACTGGGTTCACATAAACCCAAGAATGGCAAGTGAGGACATTAATCACCTCACATATCTGTTCAATCAGATCCTGAATGCAGGACTAATCCTTTCTGAATCATTTAAAGCCATGTTTATCCTTGAATGTCTGCCAGCAGAAATGTACAATTTCTGCTCGACAGTGGCTTTAACCACTGATCAGGCTAATTTCACGGTCAATACCATTACAACCAAGATTTTGGCAGAAGTCTTGATGATGTCATTAAGACACAAGTTCAAGTCCTGCATTTCAAACATGGAGACCAACGTGGCTTCTATGTCACAGAACCCCAATCAGGTAAGTTCTGTGAACCGAACCAATGTGATAAGGAAGGGACCCCCTTCATTTAACAAATGGCATCCTTTCAAGGCTACCAGTTCTCATCAGAACCAATCCTCTGGAACGAACAGACTGAAAGGTTGAACTAAGTTCCAAAGGAGACCAAACTCCTTCTAAGCTAAGAAGGAGGCTAGCCATACTAGGTTTGAGTTCAGGAAGCAAAACAAAGGGAAAGGGAAGGCACCGCAAAGCAGTGCACATGTAGTAGAAGGAGAACAAGGTTTTGTTCATCAAGTCATCTCAGATGATATACAAACTGATGAATTAAACAAAGTACAAGAGATGGATTGGACCAAAGAAATCCTAGTCTGGCCTAAAGCTGCTGGAGACTTCACTGTTGAAGAAGAAAACTTCAACACCTGGAAACAAGGGAACACTACCAACTCTGAGGCCAAAAACCTCGAAGCTATCTGAGGAAAAGAAGAAGCAAAGTACATGCAAAGGTGTGACCCTTTCTTTAGGAGGACTTGTTTCTCAGGTTAATCATTTCTCCAATTATGATAATATTTTTAAACCTTCTCCTATGCCTTACACTTCTACTGAGGCTTTTCATACCTCTTCTACTGCACATTCCATTTATGGTGCACCCTACTCTGATAGATCAGACAGTTTGTAACAACTATCTGATTTGTCAGATAGGAGAGCAACCCATGAAAGAATAAATCCTTCTGGAGAAAGGAGAATATCTGTCTATGAAAGACAGAGACTGGACTATATAGATCCAGATAGAGAAATGTATTACAACAATGAGTCCAACAAGTATCTTTGCTTTTACCTGGGAGATTCATCTCCAGAGACCACAGAAAAGACAGCACATCAACAGACATATTGGATGATTGATAGTGGATGTACAGATCATATATCCCCATTTGTTGATGACTTCGTTCATCTGGGAGGACAAATTTGAAATGCTAAAGTCACAACAGGAGATTCATTTCCCATGTATGGACTGGGAACCATACTTGTTAAACAAACAGATGGTGTTATTTCGCCCTCTATTGTAACACTAAAAGATGTTTGGTTTGCACCACATTCCACTAGCCACTTACTATCTATTCCAGCATTAACAAACCACAGCTTTCGCTGTGGGATATCAAACACAGGGTCCAGCATTTGGGACAAGAGAGGACATGAAGTGATTTGAGCTACCACCTCATCACCCACTAACAACCTTCACTGGTTTCAGTCATGATAGATAACTCCAGTGATAGGCTCTGTAACCTCTCTCATGGATATTCAATCCCAACAATTGTGGCATCAACGTTTAGGTCACACTTCTTGGAACACCTTGCACCATGCACATTCAAACCTAACCAGCATTCCTTGTTTATCTCCTTCTTTCAATATATCTCCTTGTAAGGGATGTTCCATTGGAAAGATGTCAGATAGATCCTTTAAGGGTTCTATGAAGCAGGCTTCTCGCCCACTTGAGCTGGTTCATACTGATTTAGTTGGTCCTATGCCAACTGAACTGAGATCACATGTGAGATATATTCTCACTTTCATTGATGATCACACAGGCTATGCCCTAGTGTTCTTCTTGCGGGTCATGTTGGACACCTTTTGGCACTTTTCTAATATGGTTTCATGGTCTGAAACCTTTATGGGCCATAAATTGACCTCTGTCTGTTCAGACCAAGGAGGAATTCACAAGTCAAGAGTTTCAATTGTTCCTCACTTCCAGAGGAATAACTCATCAGACCTCTGTCCCTCATACACCTCAGCAAAATGGAAGAGCTGAGAGATTTAATAGAACCATACTGGAAAAGGCAGAGGCAATGCGCCATCATGCCTGCTTGCCAAAATCATTCTGGCAAGATGCTGTGGAAACAGCTGTCCACATCTATAACAGGCAGCCTATGTGACGTCATGATTGGAAAACCCATATTGAAATATTCAAGGGAGACGGAAAGAAACCAGATGCTTCTTATTTCCGTGTTTTCGGCTGTAAAGCCTATGTCTTTATTTCTCCAGAACAAAGGCCTGACAAATTGTCACCCAAGTCCAAGGAAATGACATTTATAGAATATGAGCCAAACACAAAAGGATGGTGTTTTTGGTCAAATGCCAAACACCGAGTTGTTGTGTCAACAAATGCCACTTTCAATGAAGAAAGATTTCTATAATGTTCCAAAAGTCAGGTTGATAGACCTGCCCCTATTCCAATGATAGAAGATGATCAATCTGATCAAGAATCAGATCATCAACCGCCTAGAGTGAGATCACTGGATTGATATGAATACATCTGAGTTCCTTTTGAACCAGGTATAGCACCGCCTCCACCTCCAGGTCCTTATCAAGGATATAATTGGTTAGATTATGGAGGAGATAACGAAGATGATGACAATGATAACAATCATCCTCCTTTGAGAATAAGTTCTCATTCTTCTCAAAGAGAATCACCCAAACAAGAGAACTTCAGAGAAGATCTAGAACGAGAATCTTCTTCTCCAGAACAGCCTCCCTCAGAACATCATTTAACTTCAACTAAACCAGGAATTAAACACCAAGAACCTGAAATGGGTCATAGATCATCTATATCGGATACACATCAGCATAAAAGATTCCTCACATCAGAGTCTCCTCCAACTCCTTCCACATCACCTTCACCAGTGTGGAGAATTCCAGATTCCATACGAAGGAACTGGTATGCTCCCAGACAAAGGGAAGATGAGTTGTTGGTAGAATTTCGAGCTAGACCTCATCATTATCAACCAATGAGAGAGGAACAAACAAATGTTCAAGAACCACTGGAACAAAGACAGGAACAAAGATCACAAAGAGTTCCTAGACCCAGATTCATACCCGATAATGCATATGGAGAAAGACATCCAGTGGAAATAGAATCTGAAATAAGACAAGGACTAGATCCGATTCAAGAAGATCAGGAGGATCAAACTCCTAGAGCAGAACCTCAGGATATTCCTAAAGAAGATGACGACATGGAAAACCTATATAGTAATGTTTGGTTCAGATCTCATCTTTCTCATGCCATTCAATCAGCTGATCGCACTGTTCCAAAACAATACCAAGATGTAGCTAAACTACCTTGAGATGAACAAAAAGAATGGAACGATGCAATGAAGAACAAGATATCCTCTTTGAAAGAGAGACAAGTTTGGGAACTTGTAGACCTTCCCAAAGGATGCAAACCTGTGAAAGGTAGATGGGTTTTTGCCATACATCTAGGGAACTGCGTAAAAGCGAGATTTGTAGCAAAAGGATTTACTCAAGTTTTTGAAATAGACTATGAAGAAACCTTCTTGCCAGTAGCTCGGTTTGAAACAGTTCAACTCCTTTTTGCTCTGGCTACTCTCAACGATTGGGAGATGGAAGTGTTAGATGTCAAGACTGCTTTTCTCTTTGGAGAACTTGACAAAGAAATCTATATGACGCAACTGGAAGGGTTTGTGGTGAAGGGTCAGGAGTTAAAGGTCTGTTGGTTGAAGAAAGCCATATACAGATTGAAGCAAGCTGCGCTTGGAACAAGCAGCTAAACAAATCCCTTGTTGAACTAGGGTTCAAGTGGTGTGTTTCAGACTCAGGGATTTATTTCAAGTTCATTGGCAAGAATATCATTATCATTATCATTTACATTGATGATGCACTTTTTCTGGACAGTAACAGACCACAGGTCCTCACTCACAAAAAGAAGTTCATGAAAAGATGGGAATCCTATGATCTTGGAGAAGCCAAAGAATATCTTAGCATGAGAATCATGAGAGATCACAAGAAGCGAACTTTGACCCTTGATCAAACAGCATACACTTTAAAAGTAGTCAAGCATTTTGGTCTAGAGAATTGCAAGGAAACATTTGTTCCTTTACCCACTGGATATACTCCAAGAGTTAATGAAAAAGATATCAATCCTTCTCTTTGAAGCAGATATCAATCAGTGATCAGATCCTTACTATATATCATGCTTGGAACCAGACCAGATTTGGCATACTCTGTGATAAAGATGTCACAATTCTCTTCAAATCCCACTGAAGAACATCTTCAGAGAGCCATGCAAATAATTCATTATCTTGCACAAACTCAAACCCTCAGAATCAAATATGATGGCCAAAGAGATAATTCTGGTCTGATAACTTATTCAGACACTGATTGGGCTGGTGACGTTGATACATCTTGATCAATGACCAGATTTGCCATGTTTCTCACAAATGGCATAGTATCTTGGCTGTCAAGAAGACAAAGAAGAGTTCGGCTCTCTTCTACAGAAGCCAAATATTGTGGAATGACTGAATGTGCCAAGCAGATCCAGTGGATCTCTAATCTCTTTGGAGAACTGGGAATAAAATTACATCACATACTATTGT
This sequence comes from Phylloporus cf. gajari, assembly GCA_038094015.1. Lineage (NCBI taxonomy): Eukaryota > Fungi > Basidiomycota > Agaricomycetes > Boletales > Boletaceae > Phylloporus > Phylloporus cf. gajari. Next base: position 13,306 of record JBBPTF010000572.1, read on the forward strand.
ACGTAGACAATCAAGGAGCTATCTTTATAGCATCCAACCCAGTTCAAGAAGGAAGAACAAAACACATTTGAATCCCGCAACATTATATCAGAGAAGCTGTTGAGAACAACAAAGTAGAACTCTTCTATGTTCCTACCAATCAACAGTTCGCAGATATTTTTACAAAAAACCTAGGAAAGGTAAAATTCCTAGAAGGGTTATGAAACCTTTCTTTGCACTGTCCCCAACATGAACAGTGAGGAGGAGTGTTGAGAATGTCATATCTTATCTAATCTTATCAGACATTCTATATCAGTCAGCTTATCTTCTTATCTTTAATGTCATCATGATTTCTCATTCATTACTCATCCTTATCATGATGACTGATATGTTATTACTCATGCTGACTGATACTGACACT
>JBBPTF010000573.1:0-13693 GCA_038094015.1 Phylloporus cf. gajari
GGCGGAACTGGTACGCCGAGCTGCAGGACCACCTCGCAGCAACCCGAGCCGGTAGGCGTCCTCGAGGAACGCCATCAGCCGCCATGGGAGGTGGCGGCGTACCCCCAGCCACCCCGATGCGATGAGGAATGCGGGCCAGGCCCGGTCCATCAGTCCGACCGCCAGCCTTGCCGTGAGCGCGGTGCGGGGGGTGGGGAAGGTGTGGCGGGTCAGCTGCCACCACAGCCAATCCCTGCTCCCGGCGCCCCGGAGCTCCTCGGCGAGGGTGCTCAGCCATCTGCGCACGTCCTCAGGGTCGTGCTGGCGGCGGGGCCGCAGTGGCGCGGAAGCCTCCGCGCTGTGGTGAGTAGGGGTGGGGGGTCGGCTGTGCAGGACGGCGGGGATGAGCTGGTCCAGGCGCCTATCACGCGGCGTCACACCACGGTGACGCGACGTCACAATCATGCGTTGCCGATTTTGCCTCTATGGGATAAATCAGCTCGGCGTGTCGCCTTGCTTCGGTGCCAGCGCGGAGGGAGAGTCACGCACATTTCAGCCTTCGGAGGAAGATATGGAACAGTCCTGGCCGTCAGCCGAGAAACCGAGGGTGTCGCAAGGACGGTGGCGTGGGGGTGAACTCTCGCCCCTGACAAGGATGTTTCTGCCGAAGCCGGATTATGACGACCCGCGGTCCCGGCGCCCCAGCCTTCCTTCTCGGACGCACGAGGTGAAGACGGCGAAGACCGAGGAGTGGGCCGGCTTCTGGTTCGAGCCGCCCGAGGTTGACGCTTGGCTGCGCGCATGGCCGAATGCGGTTGCCTCGGTCGCGGGCGCTTTCCGTGACGCGGGTGTCAATCTGACCACGGCCATGATGTGCGTCGATCGTGGCAAGCCCTGTTCGTATGGGCTCCCTCTGGCAATCAGGGTATCATGCGGCGAGCTAGCCGCCGAAGACGCGATCGCCGAACTCCGAGCTGCGGGAGTGGTGGCCTGAATCCAGAGAGGTCGCCCGGAGAGATCATCGTGCTAGTCGGCGTCGATGAGGACATCCAGCCTCGCCAGTTCAAATGTCGGCGCGGCTCGGAGAATCGCGATGACCTGGAGGGGCGTGTCTCCCACGCGAACGTTCTCCATGCTTTTCGTTGTGCGCCGCGACACAATTGTGCGCCGCGACACAATTCGGCCGCTCTGGAAATTCAGTATCTGGATTCCCCGCTTGAGTCTCGATCCCGAGAACTGACTTAGATCAAGCATGAATGCCTCAGACCGTCGGCCCGCCACATGTGGATTTGAAACGCTTGCGTCGATGATGTGTATTAACCGTACGTCCATCAGGTCGGTCAGGACTGAGTATGCGCCGGAATGAGATTCTTTGTCGCGAAAGTCAACTAAGAAATAGGTATAACTCGTCTCATCAAGGCAAAATTCACGAACGATACCGAGTGCCTTAACTGTACGCTTCGCCACGCCAACGTTCGATGCCATGTCCTCTTCAAGCTCCTGAATTTTTACCTGAGCTGCGTCACCGGCTGCCTGAGTGACCTCTTGTGCGCCAACGAGCCTTGCACTGGGCCGACGTTGTGCTTTAACAATTGCATCGCTTGCGAGGACTAGATAGTCACGAGGGACTGCGCCGGATGCGAGTACAAGACGATCCAGGGCGCTCCCGTGGAACAAGCGGTTCAAACTCCCGATCCCAACGTGCCGCGCGTATTCATTGAGAATATTTTCAAGAAAGTTCTTCGCCTGCTTAGGGTCCTGGAGGGTTACATCGAGGTCGATCAGATCGGCGTCTTGAATAGTCTGCAAACCCATGGGTGGTGAGGATTGGAACCACCGGGTTAGGTGACGGATTGATGCGACCTTTATCCAAGCCTCGCAATCCCGAATGCACGAATTGAGCATGTCGAGCACGCGAGGCTGGTCCGCGCGAGGAAGGTAATAGAAGTCGTCGAGGAAGATGTATAACCGTGCCGAGTTTTGGTCCAAGAATCTCCGTATTAGCTGGGCCGCGCGGGGTATCAGTCGTTGTGCGTCTTCGCGACTTGTATTCCGCTCCCCAAGCAACCGCTGTACATCTTCAAATAGTTCGACAGCCCTCACTGTCACGACTGACTCAGGAAGAATTTCCTGCTGCTTCGCCGTGACAATTGTCAGAATTTCTTCGAGTATGTATAGGAAAACGCGATCCGCAGATTCGTTGCGATAAGTTTGCAAATTGGCCCAGCAGGACAAAGCACCTTCCCTGTCAACTTGACTTTTCGCCTCCACTAGGAGCGCCGTCTTGCCTGCACCTCGGCGACCGAAAACGAGATGATGACGGCCAGCGGTAATCGCGGATATACTTGACGACCGTACGTCGCGAATATAAGACAGACTTGGTTGAACCTCAGAGACTCGAGATCTAGCACTAATTAGTCTAGTCAGCTCAGTGGCACGCGGATCCTGTACTCCTGCCGTCATCGCCTCGGTTGTTACTGGAAATTCCTTCGGTGCCCGGCGCACCACAACGAAGGCTTTGTGAGAATCGGTGGAAATAAGATCATCGAGGTCGTTGCCAATCTCTGCAGCTTTGGCGAAGTCGCTCTCGCGGACCAGAACGATGTAGTTCGTTTCTTCGGGGTACGAACGCACTATGACATCCAGTACATCGATCGAGCCTCGAGCCTTAAATTCTTTACGGATGACGCGCTGAACATCGATACTAGCTGGCTTAGTCATATTCCTTTGCACCCCTTCTCTCTGAGGTAACCCTCCGAAACCGCTAGTAGATCTGATGCTCTCAAGCTGAGATGTTTCGCCATGGCCTGCCAGCTCATGTGTGCAGGTGGATACGGGTCATAGTCGGCCGAATTCCGATTCTCTCGGGCACTCTTCAGCTCGTTGCTCCAAACAGCACTATTCGGAAAGTCACTTGGCACGTGACCAGGAAGAGCGCTGTGACTTTCGTGATCATCTCCTTCATATTGGAAGAACACTACCGCGCGCAGAGCTTGATACATGCAGTAGTAGTACCTACTGATTGCACTGCGGTGCTGCGCGGGCCGGATGCGTAAGAGCTTGTCGCCGATACCAAGGAAGTGCCTCGCGAGCTCCATCCGATCCGACGTAGCCTCGTGGCGTAAATCATCGATTGACCAGCCAGATGTTGTAGTGAGGTAGACGCCTTCTTTGTAGGCGACGAGTTGAACCCTGCTGGCCTCCGCGATGCGCCGAAGCACCTGGTGACTGGTCCGTGGCATCGTCACCCGGCCTCCTGACTGCTCCGAAGAGATCACTGTACTTGACCAGCTGGAGTTGGCGCTCGGCGCTCCGGCTGCACCACAAAGACGACATCGACGAACCGATGACCAGGCGATATGTTGATGGCCTACATCACCGGCCGCCGACCGAGCCCGACATCAGCCCTCCTTGCGTGAGGTCAGGCCTGGTGCGTCGTGCCACACGCGTGCTCCAAGAGAAGGTCAGCAACGGTTAACTGGGGTCACCCCTGACCACAGCTGGATGCAGGTCAAAACCTGGACCAGGACAGCGCTCTAGGGTTCCCAAGCTCTCGACCAAAGTTGCAGGTGCCTCCGGCGGGCCTCGCTCCAGGATGGTCTCCCAAAGCCGGATACGGACAGTGATGGGCACCGCGGAGCGGAGCGGGATACCCGCTCCCCCCGTCCTGCGGCAAGCCAACACCCCGCGTGTGCCATTAGCGTGCCATTAACACCGGTCAACAGCGGTGCCCCCTGACCCGGCCTGACCGCAGATCGGTGCCCCTGACGGCGCAGTGGGCGCAGCCTTCCAAACTGGGGCTCACATGTGGGAACTCAGGGCTGTCTCCGGGCCGTCAAACGTCCGGGAGAGCTGAGAAGCCGGGAGAACCGGTGAGCATTTCCCCTGCTCAAACGCCAGTGCAACCGTCGTGGTTGCTCCTGGATATGCCAGGTTCCGCGTCGTGGTGCTCACCCGTGGAGGTTGCTGCCGTCACGCCGGGCTTGCGTGGGCGGCCACGACACGCCAGCCGTGGTCATCGTCGTGGATCCAGGTGCGGGTGTAACGCAGCCGTACAGCGAATGGGGTGCCAGTGAACGTGCCCTCCAGCGTGCCGAGGAACCAGGTGACACCGGTGCGCCCCTCGACGAGCATGGTCAGGTCCTCTTGGATGAGCTTTGTCAACACCTGCTGCCGTGACTGGTGGAGCTGGAGATCGTCCTGCTTCGTGTAACACTTGCCGTCTGGTCCGTAGGTGAAGATGAGCCGATCGTCAAGTAACTGGTCCAACGCCGCGATGTCTCCGGCGAGCTGTGCCGCCTGGAGGCGACACTCAGCCTCGCGCAGCTCATCCGTGAAGGCGTGCTCGGCCATGAGACCTCATCCCCAATGAGATGTGTAAAGCCAGTGTATCGCAGCCGTACGAGTGGCGGGATTTCTCAGGACGCCGCAGCAGGCGGTGTCGGTTCATCGCCTTCATCAGCCGCTGTTGAAATTTGTTTCCACCGATGATTAGTGTCGTCCCAGTACGCAGTTTCACCTTCCGTGCGCAAGAGCTCGGGCACGCCTTCCATCGCCTGTCGAAGCCCATGGTCGTCTGTAGCAGTGATTTTGATAATCGTAGTTTTCGACCTCCGTTTTCTGCGTACGCGTATCTCGAACGTAGGCGTACGTGAATCGTCCGAGAGTTTCGGCTTAAATTTTCGTGCAAAATCATAAAGATATGAACTGAGGAGATTGGCGGGAATCGACATCAGTGTGGCCTGAGCTAGATCAATTAAGAATCTTTGGATCGGGAGCCCATGAGAACTGGTAAAGATGAGCGAGCACAACCGTCAGCTCATCGGGAAGGCTCTCAGCGGCGGCAGATAAGAGGAAGTTATCATCGAAGTGAGAGGCATCCGCTGCGATCTCAATGTCGTATGGCGACTGTCCTCGCCTAGCGAAATTATTGACCGTAGAGAAGGACCACCCTCCCGGCGCACCTGTCTTCTGGCGCTCCTGGTCATACAACTCCCACTCGTCCTCGTCCACGTCGAATTCGATCCAGGCGGCGACCTCGCCATCGTCCATCTTTTCAAGCCCGGCGGTGACATTCATACAGGTGACAGGACGCACGGGGTCATGCTGGTACGTCATGGGAACATCGCCGGTCGCTAGCTGATCGGCCAGCTGCCGTATCGCACTCTCGGCAAGACGAATACCACCATAGGCGGGAAGCGCGTGAGTCGTTGCCACTCGCGCGCGAAGTCGACGGCTAGCCATATCACCCCTGCCAAACTTGGAGGACCACAGCGAACAGTCCTGCCACTCCGCATGCTGACTGGTCATACCCTAGCCTTACCCCAACCAGCGCTGCCCGTACGGTGGTCTGTTCCGCTCGCGGGCGATCGCAGCGGGATGCCCGCGTAATCGGACTTCTGCTCCGGGGCAACCCCGGGCCGGGCGCGGACGGTGGTCACCCAGGCGCGGGGTATCCAGGGCCTCGACAAAGTTGATCTGCCCGTTATGTGAGTAGTGGGAGGACACGGTTGGAATGGCGGCTGACGTGGCGGCAGGCGGCGGCGATGTTGGCTACTCCGGTGAGCCGGTGCAGGCATGACGGCGAGGAGGTGCCGTCGTGGCCACGGCTCGGTGACCGCAGTTCTGACCGCAACGAGCACCATCAACCAGCCGATCGGACCCAATTCCCGCACCCACGGATCCCAGATCTGCCGGGGTCCGCCCAGGCCTGCCTGCATCTGTTAATCGCAGGGTGTTTTCGCCACGATGGTTATGCATGCTATCTGTGTGCTATAGCGTGGGGTTACCGGTGGTCACTGGGGGTGTTCTGTGATCAGCACCGGTCGTAGCTTTGGGTCAGGGCGGTGCCGGCGCGAGAGGGTTCCGCATGTCAGGGCGTTTGTGTGTTGGTTGGTGGGTTGGGTGGCAGTGTGATGTGCATGAGCGAGACGTTGTAGCGGTCGTATTGGGTCATTGTGAAGTAGATGTCGGACCCGTGTGAGTCTGGGTTCAGGAAACCGCCATAGAGGGTGGGGTACTGGCTGGAGGTAGCGACCGGTATCGGTGCGCTCCATGGTCCGGTGGGTTGTGGGGCTAGCCGGATCACGATCGCCCCGTGTGGCTGGTCGAGGTACATCATTTCCCAGCTTGTGAGGGTTTGGTCATAGCGGACCGACAGCTCCCCGAGGGGCCCAGTCACGATCGGGGCCGCGATCACGCTGGCCCCCCGCTGCCAGGCTGTCCCGGTCCAGTATTCGTAGGCCGACGTGTCCAGCAGCCGTTGTTCGGGTACCCGGGCGAGGTAGGCGTCACCGACGCGGCCGTTGGGTGTGCCGAAGGTGTAGACGAAGCCGTTCTGGCGGGCATAGGCGATCATCTGGAATTTCTCGTCGAAGCCCGGGGTGTTGGGCCGAACCGCGCTGGGGACGGCTATCCAGGTCTGCCCTCCGTCGTCGGAGTAGGCGATGTCACTGTAGTTCGTGATCCACTGCCCGGGTTGGCCGAAGTGGCGTATCGACATGTAGGCCAGGTAGTTACGGCCACCGACGTTGACGCCGCCGGTCGGGATCTTGCTGATCTCGACACCGTCCCGCTTGAGGGAGGGCAGCAGTTCCTTGGCGTGGCCCGCACGGTCGGTGACGTAGTCGGTGAAGGCCAGGCCTGCGGCCGGGTTGTGGTCGCCGCTGCGGGCCAGTGTGTTCGAGCGCCAGTCGCTCGCGGCCGGGTCCCCGACCTCGCTGCCGTGACCAGCCCACCCGGGCCCGAAGGTATCGCCGAAGGCGGTCAGGATCCGCCCTCGGTCATCGGTCCACATGATCCCCAGGTCGGTTCCCTTCACCTGATACCGTGCCTGCGTCGCGTTGATGGACTCCGCGCCGGTGAGCACGGCAACCCGGCTTGCCTGACCCCGAGGCACCGTGTCAGCCCTCCCCGGCGGCGCTAGACCGACCGTGACTACCGTGATCAGGACCACCAGAGCAGCCCCCGCTTGAGCTCGGTAACTGAGCATCGTTTTCCCCTCGCATGGACACGCGCCGTCGAGCGGTGCATGGCTTGCGCCAGCGCCCCGTAGCAGCGGGAGACGTCCTCAACGCCCGAAAAGGGGGAAGACTGCCCGTTTCGAGGCACTCGGGAGTTAACGCGTGCCACGGCATGTGGGTAACGGTGATCAGACCGCTCCTCTTGGGTGAACTCCGAGCGGGTGTGGCATCGGTGTCCCCAAGAGCCTGTTCAGCACGCATCCGTGACGCATGTCGGCCGCAGGTCAACGGTGCTGACCGAGTATCCCGACATAACCTTCCAAACTGGCGTTGCGGTGCGGGCCTGGGCACTACGGTGATCTGCATGACCGATCGCCCCTCCACCATCCCGCCCGGGCTTCGCGTTGAGTTGACTCGCCACCATGTACGCCCCGGTCAGAGCGCCAAGATCGATGAGTGGATGCGGATGCTCAAGGGGAACGATCTCCAGCACCTCAACGGTTCAGTACTCCGACGCCATCTGACAGAGCCCGTCACCACCGTTGACATCGTGTTCGCCGCCGACCACTACGAACTGCGCTACGTCATGAACATCAAGTAGCGATCCGGTCGCGTGGGGATCAGCTCGACTCACCGGTGATCTTGTTTACCCACCGGTCCGCGCTCCGCGCCCGAGCGGGCATGAGAGGCCAGGGCGCCACCGTGACTCCGGGGCAGGGAACGTGCCCTATACGTGCCCGCGCTCGGTGCCTCAGGGGCGGCCCTACCGCTCCGCCGCAGCTCAGGACACCTGTCGATCTGTGGAAACGAGGCCACTTAAAAGGATCCCAGTGTGGGTTCGACTCCCACCGGGGGCACCGTTTGGGCAGCACCGGGGGGCCATCCGCGCGGATGGCCCCCCGGCTGTGTCTACTTTCTCGACGGCGCGAGCTGGCGCGTCACGCCCACTGATGCTGCCGGGCGTTCACACGGATCTGCCCCGCATCAATCTGAGCCTGCTGGGCGTAGTTGTGCGCCTGCTGGGCCTGGTCCTCGGCCTGCTGGGCCTGCTGGTTGGCCTGGTCGGCCCGTTCCTGCGCGTTCTGAGCACGCTGGTTGGCCTGCTGCGCCTCGTTCTGCGCCTGCTGCACCTGGTTCTGGGCCTGGTGCACCTGGCCCAGCGCCTGCTGAGCACGCTGGTTGGCCTGCTGCGCCTCGTTCTGCGCCTGCTGGGCTTGGTTCTGGGCCTGCTGCAGCTGGTTCTGCGCCTGCTGGGCTTGGTTCTGGGCCTGCTGCGCCTGGTTTTGGGCCTGCCGCGCCTGGTTCTGCGCCTGCTGGGCGGCGTTCCTGGCCTGCTGTGCCCCCTGCCGCGAGTTGTTGGCATCATGCTGTGCTATGCGGGCTTGGTCTTCCACTCGCTGGAGGTCCCGCTGCAGCTCGTTGATCGACAAACCAACGAGAGTGCGCTCATCCTGGTAGCGCTGGTTCTGGGCTCCTCCCTCGTTTCGCTCGGTGGTGGACTGTGCTCGTGCGGCCTGTGATGATGTCACGCCGACTCCCTGATGCATCGGTTGGTTGACCACTGGACACTGAAACGGACGCGCTGCAGCATTATTTATGATCGACCCGCTGCTTCGATCTAAGCTGCTTTGGCTCCGAAGCGGATGATCACCCCGCCTGCCAATGCGTCCGTAACAACCTTTAACCAACCCGACACAGTAGGTCAACACCTAATCGTGTGTTTATTTCAGTCGTGTTACCGGGGCTGTTCGCCGTGTATCCCCGCCTCGTCTGAGCTTGTAGCCGTCGAAGCTGCTGAACGGCTTGTATGTACTGTGCGGGTGCGTGCTGTGTCGCCCTCTTGGTACCCTTGTACGGACAGCGGCCTAGCGTCGCGTGCTCCTTGAAATGTTACATCGTTTTGATTTGGCCGTAGTGTTTGATTGGTAACAGTGGTGGATCTGTGGCGGGGTTGCCACGAGGCTAAAGGAATCGCCGGACAGTCAGATACACGGCGACAGCACACACTGGAACACCAGCGCCGACCGTTAGTCTGGACCGTCACCGCTGAGGAGATCCTAGGGAGGCCCATTGGCCGACAATGCCGCTGACGCACGTCACCTATATGAGCAAGTTGCGGCGGTACTCCGCGGGGCGATCATGCGGGGTGAGCTAGAGCCTGGGGAGTCGATTCCTTCCGAAGCCGAGTTGAAGGCGCAACACGGTGTCAGTCGGGACACGGTGAGAAAGGCGCTCGGAGTCCTTACCCAAGAAGGGTTGATAACCGCTGGTCAGGGAAAGGTGCGCTACGTGCGCGCCTATGCGCCGTTACGCTGGACATTATCTAGTTTCGAGGGTAAGGATCGGCTCGATTCTGAGAACACGTTTGATGCTTGGGGTGCCGAGGTCGCTAGTCAGGGACGACAACCAGCCGAGACGATTGAGGTCAGCATTGTGGTGCCCCCGGAACAAGTGGCTGATCGGTTGAAGCTCGATCCCAACCGGGCCCTGGTCGTGGTGCGTAAACGTGTCCGCTATGTGGACGACAAACCCTACCAGCTCGCGGACAGCTACTTCCCGGAGGAACTTGTGCGTGGCACTCCTCTTATGGCACCCCGATCGGTCTCAGCACCCGCCGGTCTGCTCGCCGCCATCGGGTTTGCTCAGTCGCGGTTCGTTGATGAGATAAAGGTGCGTATGCCGACCTGGACCGAAAATGACCGGCTCAAACTAGCCCCTGGCACACCGGTCGCCGAGGTTACTCGCACCGGATACGGGGAGGATGACACGCCACTGCGAGTTATGATTACCGTAGCCCCTGGAGATCGCAATTTATTCGTTTACGAAATTGGTGTTTGCTAATGCCGAGTCTTCGTGAGCTTGGTCTAGATCAGAACCCGATCGAGCAACCACTGAGCTACCCCGGCAGATCTGTACCGGGCAGCTGCCTGCTAGTGGGCGACTGGCTCTACCCTATGCTCGACACGCGGGAAAACAAGGTCGCACAGTGGTCGATTGAGGACAACGAGGGGCCTCTTAGCGTGGTGGGTAGACGCCGGTGTACTGTTGAGATGGCCTTACGAGCAATGGATGCTGCACCGATGGCCGAGCGGAGACCGGTGATCGCGGTCGGCTCGAACGCCGCTCCCGGTCAGCTTGCCTACAAGTACGCGAGCTGGCCGACTGAGCGTGTCATCCCGGTAACCTGCGTCAAAGTCACGGGTCTTACGGTCGCGCACTCGGCGCATGTCAGCAAACCGGGTTACGTCCCCTATGTCCCGGTTCGGTCGCTGCCCGACCATGAGGTAGAGCTGCACGTGCTCTGGCTCGATGCGGAGCAGACTCGACGTATGGACGAAACAGAGCCGAACTACCGACGGCTTTCGCTCTGCTCGGAAAATTCTATGGTGCTGCTCGAATCGGGTAACTGTTTGCCGGCGACTACTTTGTATGTCGGGCGATGGGGAGCATTACGGCTCACGCCTGATGGAACACGTGTACGTGCAACTATCCAAGCGCGCTTATTCACTCTACTAAATTCACAGGAGTGGTTTCAGAACGTTGTGCCAGAGTCACAAGACGGGCCCGAAGCCGCGATGTCGGCGCTGGGCCACGATGCCGAACGGCGGAGACGTGTTCGGCAGGAGATAGCGCAGCGGCGCTTAGCAGTCCCCGACGATCTGTCGACCTAAGCGAGGCCCCGGCGTCCGATGATGCCGATGAGGGCGGCCGACAGTCGTGGTGAGTGGGCCTGCTCAGCTACAGCTTGCTGGTGGGACTGAGGACGTGGCCGCCACGCTCGGGCACGGCCGGTGCCAGCGGTTCCTCTGGATGGTGGTACTGACCGCCGCTCCTGGTATCGCGGATGGTTTGCTGGTGTCTTGGCTGATTGCCTTCGGTGAGTCCGGGGCGACCAGGGTGCTCGCCTACCAGGCGCACCGAAGGTTTCGCCATGCCAGGCCTGTCCGACTTCCCCAGCCGACTAAATCAAGCGATTAATTCGAACGACTAAAAATTCACGTCAGAAGTAGCGCTAGTCACGGAAGCGGTCGTGTCAGCTACCGGCAGTTGCGGTGACGGACCGCGTGGTTCGCTGGCGAGGAGAGCCGCGCAGTCCGGCGAGGAGCAACGCTATTGCATAGGAGTGACAGTAAGGCTAGTGTGGGTGATGTCCGCAGTTAAGGTCCTGAAACTCCAGTCGCACAGTGCTGGTGTGAGCACCACTAGAGCACCACTAGAGCTGGGGTTCGACGGGTGGAGCGGTCCCAGGTTGGAGCCGTCGTGCAACTCATCCACTCGGGCGTCCGCACCGCTGTGGCGCGCTCGCGCCCTACCTTCTGAGCTCTGTCCGCCGCTCCCCGCACGCAATGACTGAACCGCCCCGGGTCTGATGGAGACGCTAGTCCGGCCTGGGTGTTGTCGGTCCTGCGTTGTGGCCGCGCGAGCGTGCAAGCAGACGCGCTACGGCCCGCCAGCCGAGCAGCAACAGAACCAGGCTCACGGCGACGACCAGCACGAATGTCAGCGGTAACCGATGGGTGAACGCCGCGCGTAGGCCGAGACCGACGACCACGGCGCCAGCCCACGCCGCCACGCCGACCGGCAGCCGTAGCGGCGCGCGCCACGCCCGGATGACCAGCCAACCGGCGAGCAGTCCCAGCAGGAAGGGCATCGCCGTGCTCAGCACGCCGAACCCGTCCACGGCCTCGGCGTGCGAGCTTCGTCCCACGGCGGCGAACACCAACACCGCGAGTACATCAGCTCCAGCGGCGAGTGCCACGGTGCGAGCGCCTGGTGAATGGACGGTCCGCGTGGTCACGTCGGCAGCCTAGTCGGCGGCCGCCAGATCCAGCACGAGCAGTGATGGGGTTAGTCCGGCCCGAGCATTCCGCTGCGGCGCGGCCCGGCTAGGCCGACACGACGACCGCGTAGCTGCCCAGGCCGATCAGCCGCTGCCCGGCGATAGTTTCGGTCTTGGTGATCAGCGAGATGACCGCGCCCGTCTCCGGGTCGAAGTCCACGTCGGTGATCGGGCCGAGCCCCCTGCCGCGCTCGGTGAGCACCCGCTTGCCCATGATCTCCAGGTCGTTGTCCTCGGCTCGCTGCTCCAAGGCGTCGCGGGCTGGCCGGATCACCGCGTCGGTGGCGACCGTCACCGCGTCAGGTCCGAAACCCTGCAGGTCTTCCCAGGCGAGCAGGGTGCCGGCACCGCTGGCCTTGTCCAACTGCACCTTGTCCAGTCGTAGCAGTGCCACCCTGGCTGGCCCGGGTAGCACGACCAAGCTGTCTACCCTGGCCACTCGGGTCGCGGTGGTGGTATTCACCACGTTGCGTTTGCGTGCCTGACTGAACAGCATCAGCTGCTCCCTCTCCGTAACCGGGACCGGAAGGCGCCTACCGCCGCTCCGAACCCGGCCAGGTCCTCCGAGATGAACTCGGTGGCCGCTGCGGGCACGATGAGGTTTTCCCCCGAGACTGCCACCGTGTCTGGGAGCGGGATGAGCACCCGCCGCCCGGCCGTACCGAGCGCCTCGCTGGCCTGCACCTCATAGCCCACCACGTCCAGGCTTATCCCGCTGTGCAGCACGACATCCACCACGCGTCCGAGATCCCGGCCGCTGTCGGTGAGCACCCGGTCCGCCAGCACATCTGCTTTGCGGGCTTGCTTGCGGGGCGCAAGCTCCTTGGCGGGGATGAGCACTGTCTCATCAGAGACCATCACGGCATCCCGGCCCACGCTGTGCACCCCACTCCAGGGCAGCGAATCCTTCCGGGCCCGGCTGAACAACCCTGGATTGCGCAGGGTGAAACCGGCGATGCGACCGCCGGTGCGTCCAAAGACGATGTCTTTGATCTCAGCGAGCAGTTCGCCACCCAGGGTGACTACGGGACGGCCAGTCAACTCACTGGCCCGCAGCAGCAACATGGGAGCGGGCGTGGTCACCGTGAGTCACCTCGGTCCGGGTCGCTCAGTCCGATCACACCGCCACGCCGCCTCTTACGCTGGATGACGACCGCCAGCACAGCCAGCACCGCGATCATGACCAGTGCCAGGATCACCCAGCCCCACCAGTCCATCGCCACCTCCGTGCTGTGCTGTGCCGCTGTGCCGGGCCGCATGGTCTGGGCCCGGGTGCTTCCTTCGCGCACAGTAACGCGATGGACCCCTGCTTGCTTGCCGGGGCGTCACCCAGCGGGGGTAAAGTCCGGCTTACCGGGCAGGAACCGGATCCGCCGCAGGCGCGTTGAACCCGGTGACGGCCTGCAATGCCTATCTGGAGGAACACGGTGCGCACCACCAGTAACCCCGCATTCCGCAATCTTTCCGTGGGGAGCGGCGGTTATGCGGGCTTCAACTCGGCCCCCGCACGCTTCCCGGGCGCTGACCCCCGCTATGGCGGCGCCCTGCCGATCACCAGCCGGCCGATGACCGTCGATGACGTGGTCATCAAGACCGGTATCACGCTGGCCGTCCTGGCCGCCACTGGCGTGGCCACCTACCTGAGCGGACTGTGGTCACTCGCCCTTCCGGCCGCGCTGATCGGCTTCGTGCTCGCACTGGTGATCATCTTCAAGAAGGTGGTCAGCCCGCCGCTGATCCTGGCTTACGCCGCGGTGGAGGGTGTCTTTCTCGGTGGCATCAGCGGTTCCATCGGCACGTATGTGCAACGCCTGACGGGTAGCGGCTCCCTCGTGCTGGAGGCGATCACCGGGACGGTGCTGGTATTCGCCGGGATGTTGGTGGTCTACAAGACCGGTGCGGTGAAGGTCAC
>JBBPTF010000574.1:0-13669 GCA_038094015.1 Phylloporus cf. gajari
GGTCACCTAGCTGAACATATTTCCAGCCCAAGTGTTCGACCCAGATCTCGCCATGTATGAAATTGGCCGCTCGTAAGAGAACTTCCTCTTTGACTTGTCGGAGGCGTTGGTTGTCCGGTGGAATGGTTAGCACGGAGATGAAGGCTTCTTGGAGGAGTTGCTGAACAAGATTTAACAGTGCGAGAGTCATTGTGTATTGACCCGTAGCCCTTTCTGCGGGTAAGGCAACCGCTCCAAAACCGGAGGATTGGCTTGGTCCAAATAGTGCGTTCGCAGAACGGATGTACAACCACACACGAAGGGAATACCTGGGCAACGTAAGCAGGGCCGACAGCACACTCATCGCAGATGTCACAAGTTGTGTCCGCGAAAAACCACGTGCTTGGGGACGACTGAGGGCTTCCTCGAGAATCATGGTCGTTAGCTGTACCAAGTCTGCAGAGCTATTTTCTGTCTGCGTGGTCGAGTCGCCCGTTTCTAGAGACTCCAGAAGCCCCTCTGCAAGGATAGGTTTATCCTGTATGACGCTGCGGATGAGGTCCAGAGCATCCGTCGCGAGTGCCTCGTCGCCCCCTTCATCAATCTCCATCCCGACGTCTTCTAGTCTGAGTGCCAAAGGCGAGGAGCCAGGACCAGTTCGTCCGAAGGTGACGTCTTGATACAAGTCCGTCGTGGTCGCGTAAGAACTCCGTCGGGTGACATACTCTGTAAGCAGATCCAAGACGACCCTCCAGCCACTGTGCTCGTGTTGCCAAGATACTGCCACGAACTCTCCGTTATCGCCACTAAGAAGCCGTCCAGTGGAACGCGGGGGTATTATCGACCCACCAGGTAGCCGGATTGCTCGCAGATTGGTATACGTCAGAGCGGAAGGCCCGTACTGATTCCTCTCATACACCGCGTTGGGGCCAGAGCATGACGAGAGCGGGATGACGAGCGAAAACGTCGGGAGCTTGTCCATGTAATAAAAGACGTGTTGAGCGCAGACTTCCCGTTCCGCTTCCTCTTCTTCGTCGAGACCCTGACAATACTCCGCAGAAGACCCTACGCAGAGAGGATCGGTATCAAGAAATCCAGAAGCAGTCATTGCACGCAGAAGCTTGACGAGAGGCTTAAAGTGGATCGGGAAGCGTGATCGAGCAACATCTACAACCGCCCGTCGCGCGACCCCTTGCCGCCAGTCAGATTGCCAATACTGTCGACATATCCCAGCCACAGATCGGCTTTCGCTTCTGCCGAACAAGGCGATCCATACGTCGACTAGCGAGTCGAAATCTGGGATAAGTTCCACGGGGACTAGCTCCAGGACCGCCACAAGGAAGCCTGAAAGGATATTAGTCACGTCGACCATAGTAAGCACGACTACCCACCCTTGAGAACAGACCGGAAGGCGATCGCATTGGGGTCCGTTACAGTAGAGCCAACCTTCCATGCGATTGCAGTGACAAAGAGCGGGGAGGTTGTCAACAGATTGTGCAGCAACTTGAATAGGCCCACTTCTTCACCCAGTGCCACGCGACCCATGAGAACATGCGTAGGTTCGCGCTCCTTTCCTCGCGACGTATGCGTTTGGGTTGAATCATAGAACAAGCGATATGAATCAGGGATCTCCTTCATATCGGTGAGCTTTGCACTTATTCGGGAAAGCACAAAAGCCCACGCTAGATAGGTGCACGCGTACTGGTTTCCGGGATTCGAGGTCACGAGCTCGTGTATTCGCTTCAAAGACTCCGGGAAAGCAGTGTAGGGCGCTTTGTTCGCGGGCGTCGCCGATATTTCAATACCATCGGGTTCGGCCACCCTCTCCAACTCCAGTATCTCGATCGTGATCAGTATCCAAAGACCGGAAATGTCTTGCAAGATCTGCATGCCTTCTTCGTCCAAGAGAAGCGTGGAATTACGTTGCGAGGAACCGAGATTCGTGTTGTAGGCCGCCTCGAGCAGCTTGACCACCAGCTCGCCTTCACACGGGACATATCCCCACATCGTCCAGAAAACCACTTCCAACATTGCCAATTGCTCTCTTGCATTCTGTTTGACCCAACGAGACGCAGCCCTTGGATCTTCGCTCAACGTATTCGGTATGCTCTCCTCCGTCTTTCGTAGGTACTCCGCAATGAGCGCGGAAGCAAACGCACAACCGTCGGGGAGAATCTCGGGAAGGGTCTTCGACGCCACATCATGTACTGGGTCAGCAGGATTCTCTTGCGCACGGAAAAGCGGTATGAGGACCCGAAGGACAAAGAGGCGCTCCGAGTAGTAAAATGGCGTGATGGCTGTAATGAGCTCTTCGACCAGACTCTTGTCCGAACTGGACCCCGCATTGATGGAGAGGCCTTCGTTGTAGAGAAAGGATCGTAGCAGAATAAATGATTGGATCTCGTCAATGTCAAAGTGCGAGCTGAGTGCGATTGCGAACTCCTTGGAGGCGTCGTCTACTTGGAGGACACATCCGTCTGGCAGTGTGAGGGTGCCACTCTCTAGCGCCTTGCGCGACGCAGGGGTCGGTTTTCCGTAGGGCTTTGAGATATCCCGAATTTGTGACACACGAGGTGTTATTTTCTGCGATATTTGGTCCACTGGGCCTCCATCACGACGACTGGTAAGAACTGCGTGCAGTTGCTGGTATGTGCTACCATAAAGAGGTAAGACTTATAATCGACACGACACGTATGAACTCACATGTCAATCAGCGATGAGCGCTGAGAAAGTTCTCCAGACATGCTGGCACGGACGCGTTGGATTGACTGTGTTCGAGTACCTGTGTTGTTTGCGACTGTTTATTTCCGAAGCTCTTGCTAAACATGCCAAAACACCGCCAAGTGATAACGTAGAATCAGACCCAACCGTGAGCAGCGCCACGTCCACCGCCATGGCCTCTTTCTCGCTGTAAACATGGCATCTCGCATCGTCACCAACATCCTATTGTCCTCCTCAGCACCTTGATCTGACGTCACCGCTTTTTTTGCAGAGACATACGGACGAGCCCATGACGTCCCAGTAGCAGTAGATGCCGCGGGCGCAGTCGTCGTCGCAGGTGTCGGCGTTATTGCTTGCGTCGTGCCCATAGGTGCGGGCACATTCGCCACCGTCGTTCAAGGATACTTGCCTCCATCCCAGCTGCCTGACTTGCAACCGCATTCGACATCGTCGTTCCTCCCAGCTGCTTTTCTTCTTCTTCTTCTCGGGCGCGCCGTCTTCATCGTCTACGGCCATTGAGCCTTCTCCGTGTGCTTGTGCACCCTTATTTGCTGCACGGGCAACTGCGAGATCTGCCCTCTCCTTGCGCTCCCTCCGAATCTTCATCTCTTCCTCCCTCTCGCTCTTCTCCAAAGCGGCAAGCTGTTTTCTTAGGTCGCTACGCACGAGGCGTCCCATCCTCGTACATGGACGGTGTTCTGTCATACTGCGCATCCGTGCGATGACGAGCAGCCGCGATTATCGCCACGACGAGATCCTGTAGTCGAGCACGAAGAGCAAGGTAATTCACAGCGTCGTCGGGAATCTCGCCTGTCATTCAACCGATGTGAGGGGTACAACGTCGCGCCTTTCGTGAGGCGTTCAAACACTGTCACCGCCCCGAAATGCGGCTTCGACTTCTTCCGAAATCAAGATCACGCTCACCTTTGCCTCCATTTATCCACCGCAGATGTGGAAACTATAGCTTGCTAGCATACACGCCTATTCAATCATTTAGCTCAGGCGGCACTGCAAGCCCTATTATCAAAGGATTGCGTGATGAATTCTCTGCTCCAGCACGCACAAGGTGATGGTGCGTTTATGGCACTTTCTCACATCCACTGAAGGGTCGTCGATCCATCTACTACATTCACAGCCGTGCCAGTACTTGCCATCTCATGGCGACGAACCGCCTGGAGCGGACAATGCCACGCAGATACATCCAAGTTTTAATGTATTGGAATGGTTCTGTGATCACCTACTCATGCATGGCCAACCAGTGGCCGGTGGCCTCGTAAGATAGTGTGACATAGCAGAGCTTGGCGGCGCTAAGGCGTTGTCAGTTTTGCACCCCAAGCCAACCTAGCAGTGGGATCCACCCAAGCATCCCAACCATAGCCGATGCCAGACATGAGGAGGGAGCGCTGTTACTTGGATATTCAGCGCGGTCCCGGCTTCAGTGGAAAAAAGTGATGCGGTGGAGCATAACGGTCTCCATTCCGGCAGCTGTTCGGACACATTCGGAAAATCCAATTCCAAGGTGTTGCCATCGAGTTGTTATCACCCAGGGCGTGCGCGTGCGGCTGATGGAGTTGGGAATGGCAAAGGACGATTGCGCACACAAGATCAGGCAAATCGGGGCGAGTCGTGTCGTTGAGAGAGGTGGTCTCTACAGGTAAATATGACAGTGGGGGCGATGGCGAGCGGGGAGTGCAACATGGGTGCCTGCCGATTATGATACCTATTGCTGCGCGAGACTGCAGTGCCGACTATTGTTTAATCAGCACTATTAAACCACAAGTTGGAGGTGTCTGCCCATTGATGGACGCCAAGAGTGTTTAACTAATAAAGACGTAAAATCGAAAACACTGGACCACGAGAACCTACGAGAAATACAAAGTGGGCACATCCCAATTGGAAATACATATAAAATACCTATCATGATCTCTATACTTATGCAAGGTAATATATTCTACATAGACTAAACTTAGATTGCGAAAACGGAGAATGCAAGAGACATAGGGGTGGAGGAAAGGGAGAGAGGACACAGCGCCGCCGCCCGCTTGATACTCAAGCATACCACATAAGAGCACTATCAGTGAAGTATTGGGCTGACGCGCCAGATGCCTGCTCTCGGGACACGCCCAGCGTGAACACCTATTTCTATGCTCATCGCATAGTTTTCGGTGGGACTGGGACACGTCTCGACAAGTGTTCAGGGGGCGCCATGTAAATAGCTATAAATTGTGACCTACATGTCAGAAAAGAGCAAGCACCAAACAATACGAGAGACACACTAGAACCAGAATTATGAAACCCGTCATTATTCATGGTTACACCATGAGCGGTTGAATTGCCGGTGATGAATATACAATTGGTCGCATGTGTAGGACCTCCCTGCGGCGATACAAAGGCAGGGTCAAAAGACCCTTGGGCGGACGGGGGAAATGGAAACGGAGAGTGGGCTCTTCGTTGTCTCGTCAGCTGCGGAGGTGGAGGCCTCTGGACAGGACTAGAGTGACGGGAGTCACTAGACTGCACCGCTCGTCGAGGAGTTGGGGGCGGTGGTCGCCTCCGACTCGGAATAGGAATGCCACTGTTTTGTTCTCTCCCCATGTCTGACAAGCCATTCAGTTGGCACTACAGAAGGTAGAAAATAGGGAGGACTGACTGAGAGGGACGTTTATCGCTTCCTGCGGATCAGACGCATAGTCGCGCCTCGTTTGAACGTCCGAAACAGATACTTCTGAGACAGGATGGCATGCATTTGGCGACGAAGGGGCCCTTCTCGCCCACGCAACCGCAGGAGTAGAATGCGAAGCCATAGGGCAGCCCTGTGCGAAGAAAGAAAATTTTTTGGTCCTCACTCAAGCAGGTGCTCATATTTATACCCGTCGGGGCGGAGCTTGGGACTCTTGGAGGGGAAGTGGCAGGGTTGAAGTGGCTTGTAATTTCGGTGTTGGAAAGAGCTTGAGGCCTTTTTTCTGGCTCAGCAACTGCCTAGGGATCCATGGAGCTTGTTCGCGTATGAGGTTAGACCAGCCTGAGATTAATTAACTATACCACTAGTGCCTCGTTCGATTACCATCGCTGTACGCGGGCGGTGCCTGAGGCATGCCAATGGTACGACTCGTGGCCTACCTCATCGAAACCTCCTGCAGGTGGAAAGGTGCGGTGCCTAATGCTGGCCTTTCTCTCGGCAACACTTTGCACCCCGACTGCCAGCGGCTACCATGGTTTCAAGTTTGTCACGACTCACAAGCCCCTCGTCTTTCCTCTCAGCCTTTCGCTCCTTTCCTAACTATGGTCCCCTCACACCTCTCCAGGAAAGTCCACCTTCCAGGCCTGTGTTGGAGGGCAACACGGACGGCCTTCACCAACCATAGAACTTCAGACGGGGTGTGTTTCCAGTGGCCACTAGGGAGGTTCTATAGGTCCCCTCAACGAAATCGTGCGCTTCATTCACTACACACTACCTGCCTCTGTTTCGGGTGCCTCAGGCCCCACCAGAGTCGCCTGCACACGACGCCACGGTGATAGTGGCCAAGTTACAACCTGCTGCACCAGAGGCTCCTTCTGAACAAGGCCTTAATGATAGGGTCGACCTGTACACGTGAGGGCTGCATTGTCTTCAATGTCCAACATATAGGATGCTAGTCAACGTTGCAGTGACATCAATCCTCGCTTACTCCGCAATGACACCTTATTGCTAAGCGAGCCGTAGAGGCCTCTGCTTTCGATGACCGAGACCTGTCAAACCTCGTCAACCTTGACAAAAGGGCCATCTGGGCCGGATCTGCGATCATGAACGCCACTAATCCTGATCTCACGCTTCCGATCGGAGTCAGTGTTCTCCTCACTATTGTCACATGTCACATTAAGCATATCCTAGTGAAATACGTTCCCTGATCTTCTGCCCCTCGGCTCCAATTCATCATTTTTAGTTTGAGTTGATCACACACACGTTCCGCAATACTTTGAAACTTCTGTAGACCGGCTCACCCTGCGGTGGAGACAGCAGGTGCGAGATCTGCATGGATAAGTTTGAAAAAGGGCTGGTAGAGCACAAGGGGATGGGGAGTAGCCTGGACTCTTGTAGGACCATGCACCACTGTCTTGTCCATTTCGAGGTGTCGTCAAACGACCACAAATCTTCCTATTTAACATAACCTGTATGGATGTGACAAAGGAGTACAGATAAGAGGGAAATGCGCCCGAGGAGCAAGGTAGTAAAATGTATCGCAGGGGGATGCCACCATGTGCGGGTGTGCAAGTGCGTACGTGTTCTCGGGGGCATAATAAGCAGCGTGGACATCGTTTAAATGCCAAGAGCAGCCTCTGGTAGCAAGTTCATACTCGACTTCGAGTGCCGAAAGTGAGCCGGTCTAGTAGAGATCGTTCGTGAAGAATGCACGAAGATATTCACCGATATCTGTATCAGCAAGGGTAATCCATCTTGGCGTTGGTGGAAGGTGGTCGAATAACCACGAGAAGTAATATCTCTTCCTTGTGAAGCATACCCCGAATTTTTCTCAACTCGGAGGGCGTGAGTTACGGTGCTTTCTCCCGGAATGGGTAAGGTTACGGAGCCCTGGTCTCGACAACTCGTGCACGTTGCAAGGCGCCAAGCCTGGTTATAGAATGTTTCGTTGCTGGAGGTGCAGTAGCCATCTTCAAGTCACCATGATCAGTAGAAATAGTGTCGCCTTCGACTTCAACGTCCAATAACGAGCGAACGCATCCCAGCGATTTTGAGGAGTGAAAGCTGATGTAGCCGGGTTTCCGTCAGCTCGTACTACGACATGCTAGCCCTCGTTGTAGACTTACACATAGCTAGGGGTGCAGTAGCTGTCTCAAACCACAGTGGAAATATCCAGATCGGGAAGCTCCTCGCCAGACTTGATGACAATGCCAGAACGACGAGAGTTTCCTCTCTGAGCGATGGGTTCGAATGAATCTGCGACTTTGAGTAATGTGACGGTCGAAGAGGTCGAGGGCGGGATGAGATAGCAAGTAAAATACTGACGCTATTCGTTACGTGCGGAATCTCGACTCGAAGGCCTGGGTTCAGAATAGATAAAGCTTAAAAAGGGGCCGTTGGTCGGAGGGACTTATAACGGGCTTACTTGACTTTCCGTCTCTGGAAGCGCGATAAACTTAGGAAAAACCTTGTCACCCCTAACTGCGTTGCGTCAATCTGCGTTCTTCCGAAGTGGGCTGGCATGACCGCCAGTCTTGGAAGCGAGTGGTTAATCTAGATCTGCACAAATGGCATTCTTCCCAAGGATAGAAATTAGTCATCCAGATATAAAACGCTAGCAAACCAGATTGCAAAACATAAGGAGATACAAATTCTGGCTCCTAAACTTAGAAATGTCTAGCATCCCACTATTCTGCCTTGTCGGCTTCGCAGGCGTAGGATAGAGCTGAGAAGTGAGGTCGGTCAAAACACCAAACCCGGCTCCGGTCGGTGCATTTGTGGCATGCCGCAGCTTCTTCTTGTGCTATTCACAGGTGGTCGGACCCTTCCTGATTTCGTATCTTCACATCTTCATCTCTCCACCAAGCTTGAGACCTAGTTTCATAAGGGGCGGCGGCACGTTGACTCCTGTAGCAACGCTCAACAATCGATTCTGTCTGCTCTAGAGATGCAGAATGACGATGGTAGTAGCCATGGCGGAATAATGTCTTTAGTTGCCAATTTTCGGCCGTTTGGCGGCGTTGATGACCTTGGGCCGGGTGTTAGGTGGACTGGGGGTCGGGCATGCATAGGGCGCGAAGTAGCGGTAGCAGGGGTCCTTGCGTAGGCTATATAGCGTGGTCGCCAGCGTGTTCGTAGCCAGCCTCTCTTGCTATAGGTCCCGTCAGGTGCTCCTGCTCCATCGGGTTCCGACACTGCCGGACGCAGAGGTACAGGAAGTGTCCTGTGGAAAGGCACAAATACCTCGCCGAGGAATGACGCAGAAGGTGGCTGAACCTCGTTCTGAAACAGATTGTAGGTATTGGTCACAAGAGTCATGAATGACTGACCTCGTCTGCCGCATCCATCGTGGAGAACATGCAACCTCGACAACCGAGGGGACTCCACTATGGCCACTAAGGAGCCGTCCAGTGGAGCGCAGTGGTATTATTGACCCACCAGGTAACCGGACTGCTCGAGATTGGTATACGTGAAGCGGAGGGTCCGTACTGATTCCTCTCATACACTGCGTTGAGGCCAGAGTATGACGAGAGCGGGATGACGAACGAAAACGTCGGGAGCTTGTCCATGTAATAAAAGACGTGTTGAGCGCAGACCTCCCGTTCCGCCTCCTCTTCTTCGTCGAGACCCTGACAATACTCCGCAGAAGACCCTACAGAGAGGATCAGTATCAAGGAATCCAGAAGCGGTCATTGCACGCAGAAGCCTGACGAGAGGCCTAAAGTGGATCGGGAAGCGTGATCGAGCAACATCTATAACCGCCAGTCAGATTGCCAATACTGTCGACATATCCCAGCCACAGATCGGCCTTCGCTTCTTCCAAATAAGGCTATCCATACGTCAACTAGCGAGTCAAAATCTGGGATGAGTTCCACGGGGACTAGCTCCAGGACCGCCACGAGGAAGCCTAATAGGATATTAGTCACGTCGACCATAGTAAGTACGACTACCCACCCTTGAGAACAGACCGGAAGGCAATCGCATTGGGGTCCGTTACGGTAGAGCCCACCTTCCACACGATTGCAGTGACGAAGAGCGGGGAAGTTGTCAGTAGGTTGTGCAGCAACTTGAACAGGCCCACTTCGTCACCAAGTGCCACGCGACCCATGAGGACATGCATGGGTTCACGCTCCTTTCCTCGCGACGTATGCGTTTGGGTTGAATCATAGAACAAGCGATATGAATCAGGGATCTCCTTCATATCGGTGAGCTTTGCGCTTATTCGGGAAAGCACAAAAGCCCACGCTAGATAGGTGCATGCGTACTGGTTTCCGTGATTCGAGGTCACGAGCTCGTGTATTCGCTTCAAAGACTCGGGGAAAGCAGTGTAGGGTGCCTTGTTCGCGGGCGTCGCCGATATTTCAATACCGTCGGGTTCCGCCACCCTCTCCAACTCCAGTATCTCGATCGTGATGAGTATCTAAAGACCGGAAATGTCTTGCGGGATCTGCATGTCTTCTTCGTCCAAGAGAAGTGCGGAATTTTGATGCGAGGAACCGAGATTCGTATTGTATGCTGCCTCGAGCAACTTGACCACCAGCTCGCCCACATCGTCCAGAAAACCACTTCCAATATTGCCAGTTGCTCTCTAGCATTCTACTTGACCCAACGAGATGCGGCCCTTGGATCTTCGCTCAACGTATTCGGTATGCTCTCCTCCGTCTTTCGTAGGTACTCGCCAATAAGCGCGGAAGCAAACCCACAGCCGTCGGGGAAAATCTCGGGAAGGATCTTCAACGCCACATCATGTACTGGGTCAGCAGGATTCTCTTGCGCACGAAAAAGTGGGATGAGGACCCGAAGGACAAAGAGGCGCTCCGAGTAGTAAAACGGCGTGATGGCTGTAATAAGTTCTTCGACGAGACTCTTGTCCGAACTGGACCCCACGTTGATGGAGACCCTCGTTGTAGAGAAAGGATCGTAGCAGAATAAATGATTGGATCTCGTCAATGTGAGCTGAGTGCGATTGCGAACTCCTTGGAGGCGTCGTCTACCTGGAGGATACATCCGCCTGACAGTGTGAGGGTGCCGCTCTCTAGCGCCTTGCGCGACGCAGGAGTCGGTTTTCCATAAGGCTTTGAGACATCCTGAATTTGTGACACACGGGGTGTTACTTTCTGCGATCATATTTGGCCAACCAGTGGGCCTCCATCACGGCGACTGGTAAGAATCGCGTGCAGTCGCTGGTATGTGCTACCATAATAAGGTAAGACTTATAATCAATGCGACACATATGAACTTACATGTCAATCAGCGATGAGCGCTGAGAAAGTTCTCTAGACATGCTGACAACGGACGAATTGGATTGATCTCGAGTACCTGTGTTGTTTGCGACTGTTTATTTCCGAAGCTCTTGCTAAACATGCCAAAACAACGCCATGTGATAATGTGATAATATGACGGTAGAATCAGACCCAACCGCGAGCGTGCCACGTCCACCGCCATGGCCTCTTTCTCATTCCACTGTATATATGGCATCTCGCATTATCACCAACATTATGTTGTCCTCCTCAGCACCTTGACTCAACGTCACCACCTTCTTTGCGGAGCCCATGACGTCCCAGTAGCAATAGATGCCGCGCGCGCAGTCGTCGTCGAAGGTGTTGACTTTGTTGCTCGCGTTGAGGTCACAGATGCAGGCGCATTTGACATCTTCGTTCCTCGCAGTCACGCCAGGTTCCTCCTTTTTCTTCTTCTTGGGTTAGCCGTCTTCATTGTCTATGGCCATCGGAGTATTTGCGCAGTCCTATTCACCGCATGGGCAGCTGCTAGATCTGCCTTCTTCTTGCGTTCCCTCCGGATCTTCATCTTATCCTCCTCCTCCCCCTTCTCCAGGGCAGCAAGATGTTTTCTCAGGTTACAATGCACGACAGTACCCCACATCGGCGTTCTGTCATAACTGCGCATCCGTGCGATGACGAGCGGCCGCGATCATTGCCATGACGAGATCCTGCAGTTGAGCACAAAGAACAAGTGCAAGGTAACTGTCTGGAATCTTGCTAATCTTGTGTTGCGTCCTAATAGCGCGCATCGTTAGTCTGAGAAAACGAGTGTCAAACGACGGTGTCACGGGCTACTTCTTTGCGCGATCCCCAAATGATCGGTACGTCTGATATGAATCGTACGATCACTGTCGACTTTCCTTCTCTGCCTAGATACACGTCATAATTTCGAACACAGAGAAGGGGCGAGGTCGTACCCTCGGATCTACGCCAGCACTACCAGGCGTGTCATTCAGCGTAGCCACATCAGCGGTGTCCACGCCACTCGTAGCAGTCGTACCGGTACTCGTCCTGGCAGCTGCAGCCGTGGTAGCTGTGGCACTGCCTTGGCGTTGAGTCGCATTGTTGCTGAATATTGGTAGTACGTTGGCAATTCGGAGGATAATGTCGCGAGTATTAGTAATGTGGGGTGAGGTGAACGCGAGGGGGCGACAGTGATTGAATGGGCAGGTGTAAATGGGTGCACCAGGAGAGGGGCGGTGGGAAAACGGAGCTCAATGGATGGAGACTGCGCAAAAAAGCGGGGGAGGCTGGGGGGCATATAACGGGTGGGATGTTCGAACGGACTGGGAGGGGGGTGTGTAGCGAATGGGCTGAATGGAGCGGTACTTGGCTTTTCTTGTTTTCTGCAGACTTGCCGGTTGGGTTGAAAGGAAAATGGACAAGGCGAGGGCGGGGACAAGTGCTGTGTCGGGGCGAGTGATGAATGAGCGGGTGGAGCTGCGACCAGGCGGTGGGGGAGAGGTAAGGCTAGGTAAAAAAGACATGCTCTTGGACGGCCGATCCATCGGCGGGATGACCCACGTTGCGGATGGGTTTAGGTAGAGGTGGCTGTGGTACGACCTCGAAGTCCGAGTCGTCTTGCTCCTCCTGGGGACCTTATAAGTGGGGTATCTCGAGTGCTGATGGTTTCCAATCAGAGTCAATGGTGGCCATGTGGGCCTTGAAGTCGCTTAATTGTTCCTGGATTGACTTTGTGATCATGGAGTGGTAAGCCGAGGGGAGGCATAGTCCTCGACGAGTGTTTGAGCAAACACTTCGGGAGTGATGACCGGGTCTAAGGGGGATGAGCAATGGCAGGTCAAGGATGGGGGGCTGACGGTTTAGATATTGCAAACAAGGCTTCGCGCATCTTGTGGTGCTCGACGTCGAATTTGAGTCGAATTGGGACGAGTTGTTCTAGGCGGTCCGCGAGATCTGGCAGTAATTTCCACGGTCCGATGTATGGTCAGTGATGAGGGTGCATGTTGGAAAGAGACTGACATGCGGATGCCTTTGCGCCTCGCGCCATTTTTCCTGTTTGCCATGTCAGTGCGCGGTGGACGTGGATAGCGGACGTCAAAGCGCTCTGGGCGACGGTTTATGGCTAGATTAGAGGGATAGTCTCTGTCCCACCAAGGGAGTCTGCCGCTGGAACCGGCTGTGTCCTGGAGCATGCGCGCCTGCATTGTGCGGTAGACAGCGTCGTAGGCTTTGTCGCGGGCCATGAGGTCCTTGAGGACGGCTGTCTCTGCGGGGGTGAGCTTTTTCCTGTCGTCGTCCTTGTCCTTTGACGCGTCTGGTTTTGGGAGGTAGGATATCTTTGTGACGGCGGGGTTGAGGGCGGCGATGTGCGGCGGTACTTTTTGGGCGGGCTCGCTCTATTTGCGGGGTTGGGGGCATGCGGGGGACTGCTGCGGGGATTGCGAGGGCTGGCGGGGCCGTTCGATAAAGGGTGTCGGAAATTGTTTGGGGGAAGCGAGGACTGAGCCAGCCCTCGTCGAGGGACGCATGCATGGCCCCGAGGTGGTGCCAGGCCTGGAGGCGGGGGGCGGCATCGGATCGCAGACCGGGGTAGATGACTCGGAGCGGTCATCGCCGTAGCGCTGGTGGAGCGGGATGTGCATGTTCGCCTGCTGCCGGAGGAGCTGGGCGGGAGTGAGGGTAAGGGTGTGCTGTGCACGTGGCCGTGAGGACGAGGCGTGCTTCCACGTCGTCGTCGTTTGTGCGCAACCGCTCTCCTAGTAACAATGCTGTTGACGATGGACGCAGCATCGTCGACGGCACACGCCGATCAGCGACACCACGATCAAGATGACGACAATGCATCATCGGACCCCGACACAACGGTACCACGACGCATTGAATGAGGACCCCAGGCCGATTGATCGATAAGTGCGCTTACTGTCTTTTTCGGCTAAGTTGGCCGCGTGAGAAATTATGAGTCAGAACACGACCTAATGTTCTCTCTCCCATTGTGCCTCAACGCCTCACCGGTATTCAACACCAAGAGTGCCATTCGACTCGG
>JBBPTF010000576.1:0-13653 GCA_038094015.1 Phylloporus cf. gajari
GTTTTGTCATACTCTTGTCCCAGATAGATATGGGAGTTTTCCATTTAATCCTTCTTATAGGTTGTTTATTATATATATGAACAGCAGTCTCTATTGTATCTTGCCAGAATAATTTGGGAAGACATTCCTGATGAAGCATTGCATTTGCTTTATCTAGTAGAGTTTGATTAAATTGTTCAGCTCTACCATTTTGCTGGGGTTCTCTAGCTACAGATTGTTGATGTTGAATACCTCTCAAAGTGAGGAATGACTGGAAATCTTTTCCTAAAAATTCCCCCCCTTGGTTTGAATGTAGGGAGATAATTTGTCTCCCCATGGCTTGTTCAGCCATAGCTATGTAGGATTGGAATGCAGAGAATGCTTCTGATTTGTGTTTAAATATAGCAACACAGGCAAAAGAACTGTGATCATCAATGAAAGTAATCACCCATCTGTTGTGATTTCAAGAATGTATAGGTAACTCCAATAGATCAGTGTGGACAAGTGAAAGAACATCAGGTGCACAAGTCTGAGATATTGGGTGTGAGATCTGAGTATATTTCCCTATAGCACATCCTTTACAAAAGGAAGTGTGAGATGTGTTAGTAAATGGGGT
Source organism: Phylloporus cf. gajari (assembly GCA_038094015.1). Lineage (NCBI taxonomy): Eukaryota > Fungi > Basidiomycota > Agaricomycetes > Boletales > Boletaceae > Phylloporus > Phylloporus cf. gajari. Next base: position 596 of record JBBPTF010000576.1, read on the forward strand.
AATTCCTTCACATGACTTGTGAGCATTATGTAATAAATTGTGTGAGGCATGACCAAATCTGTAATACCACAGTTTTCATGAATCTATTTCCTGTAAAATGGTTGAACTGATCATGGGTTTAATCTGAGTAGACTGAAACTAATGAAGTCCTCCAAGAGGTGATAAAGCAAATGCCTGTATCACAACTTGGCCATGTTTGTTCCAGATAGTGGTAGCTCTTTTTGTGATCTCAGCAATGTGACCTTGTCTGGTTAATACTGGGACAGATAATAATTGATGTGGAGATTTCTCAATATCAGTGAATGTTGGTTTAAGGACTTAGCAATTACATGTCCAGGACCAGTCATCATCATTGTTGTACCATTTGCTACTTCACAAAGTTTCTCCCCATCATCTATTAATATAAAATCATCATAGAAGGGGGTAATGTGGTTAGTGGCTCCACTATCAATCATCCAAATATTTAGTTTAGAATGATTACAATTCTCTGGATTAGCTATCATGGCATATTCCAAGTGATACAATGAATCTGAATACATAGGATCAGAAAAAGTAGGAAAAAGATATCTTTGATTAGATATCTCCTTAAAAGGAGACAGTTTGCCTTGGTTGAAAGAACATGATGCTTTCTTGCTCTGGGTCTTTCTCCCAGGTCATCCCATTGTTGGGATAGATATTTCCATCATCCCTAGGTTTCCAGCATTCAAAGATAGGTTCTTCATCAGTTTCTTCAATCTGAGTGACCTGTGACATGTCCTCTAATTGAAGATCAATGTCTTCACCACTATTGATGTCAGCTTGGTTATCTTCATCAGTCTCAACTTCATCAAGGACCATTGTCATGGAGGCTGGATCTATGTCACCATCAACAAAGTGAGTCTTACCTTTGGCTTTACCAGTATTGGTTCTCTTAGCCTTTCTTTTAATGTGTCTCTCATATCCTGCAGGTTTTGGTCACTTAGCATGAGGTTTCTTATGAATTCCTCCAAATCCAGAAGGTTTCTTCATCTTGAACCAACAGTGATCAGAGGTATGACCACTTTTACTACATACAGAACACTTCTAGACTAAAAGTGCATTGTGTATAGTGTTTGTTTGATTGGCAGAAGCATTAGAGGACAAAGGACCAATCCTAGAGGCCAAGCTAGTAGAAGCAAGAGCATGTAAGATCCTTTTAAGGTTTGATTCTTTCAGGATCTCTTGTCCTACATGACCAGGATTGAAGTTCTGATCAGAGATGGTGTGTATAAGAGTGGATACCATTTTGTTATAGGATTGAGGGAGTGCATTTAGCAAAATCATGGTGGAAGTGGTGTTAGATAGGGTGAGTCTGATGTCTTTGGTCTGGTTAATGAGTCCAGTGAACTCAGTAATTTGATTACTCAAAAGATAATTCTTGAATTAGAATTTAAGGAGTTGCTGAAAGATTTGAAAGTATCCAGAGGCACCTTGTGACTTATAGAGATCTTCAAGGTATTTCCACAGTTTTCATGCCATAGACTTCTTATCAGTGATCTTTGAGCTTGTAATATCTCTTTCAACCTCATAGCTAGTGGGGACATTGTGTCTCATGGAAGGATGACAGTAATTGGCAATTACTACACATGTCTGTTGGTCCATGGTCATCCATTTAGCCTTGTCTTCCTTAGAAGACTGATCTTTCCATAACTATTCTCCAGTAGTGATAGACAAATTGTCTTCTAGCATAGTCAGGAGTCCTTGAAGGTGTGATGTAATTGTGGGGACCTTCAAGCTCTTTGATCTTGCTGATTACTTCAGATCAAATCTTAAGTGAAGCCATGGTTCACCAGTAGATAAATGTAGCAACTGAAATAGAGAAGAATAGATCAGTATTGTCAATATATGAGATCTGATCAGAAGGAACTTTGATATCCATGTATGTTCTGTCCAATGCAGTCACTATCATCTATTTCTGATGGATTATTCAGTCTCTCCTTTCTTTTCCTCTTAGATTTCTCCTTTATTTGTTTCTTTTTTCTTCTAGTCCTTTGAGCTCATTTATCTGTCTGATGATGTTTATCTTGAGGTATCAAAAGACAGCTTTGGTTATCTCTCAGATAAATAATGCAATACATAGACTGTGTTTCTATGTAATGATCTGTATCTTCATAAATAGAACAACCTCATTCAAACAGATCATAAGAAAGAGATGGAAAATAATGATGATTTTCAAGTTCCTATGTTTCTTTCTCTCCTTTATCATTTACAGTTTCCCATGTCAAGTATACACAATAATAAGCAGAACCAGGCCAGAATAAATAATCAAGAAAAGTACCTTCCCACATAAAGATCTCCTGAGAACCATGGTATTAGCTAATTCATTAGTATCCTGTCAAGAAATTCTTATTCTCTTTCCAGGATCTTAGCTACTAGCTCTGGTTTCTTCTTCAGCAGAGTAGACCAATTCTCAATCAATTCCTCTGTTAAGGGAAGGTGACTTCTTTTCAGTGATTTCTTGAAGGAGCTAGGAAAGTCATTTATGACTCTCTAGGATCTCTGCCATGCACTTATTATGTCTGTAATGATATTATATTTTTCATATCTTCAAGTTCACATGAACCTACCTAAAGTTCATAGACCTTTGAAAGGTCCTCAAGGTGTTCAAACACAGGGACTGGACTGTAGCCAGGTTGATCCATAAGTGCTAATCCATCAACATGCTGTGATGTCATGAGAATGTTCCAAGGGTCTGGAACCTAAGGTGTATACATGAGGACTTCTTTTTCATGCACTTCTCTTCTATGGGCTTCTTTTCATTTCTGCTTCTTCTCTTCCATTTGATGGAAGTATGGATCCTTTAACCACAGGCTTACACCCTTCTGACACAGTCTGATGGCAGATATTGAGGACTCACCTGATATATGAGACAAGGGCTATGTCACAACCTCCTAGGATACAGGGTTTGGACTTATACAATACATATTGGCAGATCTGATACAAACATGTACATACATGGACAGTAGTATATAAAGACCAGGAGCTACAACTGGTATCCCCAGTCTGGTTCTCCTGAGTAGTTCCTCTAGAGTCAGACCTCTTAGTTGATGCTTTCTAGTGCAACCTAGTGATGAGTTGCTAGTGGGCTTTAGGGTTGTTTCATTAGAACCAGACTTACTCAACCACTACTTTGTGCTACATGTCTATAATGCCAATGCCACAGCTTTACCAACACTTGCCCCCTCCTGCAAGTGTATCCTTTCATAACTGCTTTCAAGAAGCAGAACAGAGACTAACCAGGCCCTCTAGTATTCCCTTCCTTCTACATATGCTAGTCCCTCCTCTCCCCTTCTTACAGGTGTGACCAAGTCCATCACTAATCCCTACCACTTGACCCTTCAACAGATACAAGTTTGTATGCCACCCATGTAGTTATTGGGCAAGTCAGGGTTTTACACCCTTGAGAGGAACCTCTCAGAGTAGAGGCTATAGGAAGTGTAATATCAGCAGCATTGTTTGTGCTGCCTCAAGGTTTGTCAGGATCACTTGCCACTTACTTCTTGTGCTTGCTCAAGGATCTCCCCCTTTCAACATTATTCATTTAGATCACGAAAAGCAGGATCTGACCCCTACTCTCACAGAACTTATGAGGTGGAGAGCACTCAGTGACTTTGCCCAGTCATTTTAATACATGTCACCTACTCCATCTACTCCACCTGCTGTCCTTTACATCAGAGACCCTGAGGATCTCAACAACCATGCCCCAGGACCCTTTGAAGAGACCACCACATAATCTCTTCCTCAAGAATCAGTTGGAGACCAATGATCTCCATGTCTCTACCACCCATAGAGCTTATCACCACTCCCACCTTTTGTCTATCCCACCTAATATCCCACCTCATGTCTGACATCACTGGATGACACCAAGCTTTTTAGGTGGCTCAAAGAAGTGTAGAGATTAGAGGGAGAAGAAAATAAGGAGAACATTGCTCCTGTTAAGGTAGAGAAAGAAATAGTAGTACCTCTTATATTAGATAAACAGGAGAAGATAGAAGACAAAGAAGTAAGAGAAAGAAGAGTTAGGAGAAGACTGTCTGGTACTAAGATAGAAGCCAGGAGACAGATTATACATGGTCAAGGTAGCCACATTTCTCTTTGCAATATAGCTAGAAAAAGCTACAAGTACTAGTGTTTAAATTTATCTTTTTGAACTTTCATCATGATTGATTTCACTGTAATCATGACACTAGAGCTCACTGCTGAGCAATGAGTAGCACTTATGGTACAATAGATGGAACAGAGTGAAACCACTACTATTCAAATGCAACAAACCATTGCATGACAATGAAGGGAGATTGATTTTTAACAAGAAACAATTGTCAATCAAGACAATACAATATTATGATTACAAAGAGATATAGCAGATGTTGCTGCTGGACAACCAGCAGGACAACAACTGGTGATTACCAGTCAAAGATTGAAATATTCACAGACCCTGGAGACTTTGATAGGTCTTTTGCCAAATTTGATAAATAGTGGGCCAAGATGAAAGGATGGCCCAATGTAAACAATCAGGCAATTCTGCCCAACTCATATCAAGCTGTTATGGCAGTACTGTCCTAACTCAAGAGACCAAAAGTAGGTCCTTTCACTCAGACCAGGCTGGTAAGAGGAAGAGCATATAATTAGGATACTCTAGAAGAAGAATTCATTTCCTTATTCAAAGGAAACCTAGTGAAAGAATGAGTCTTACAAAGGCTTCAAAAGCTATATCAGAACAATATGTCTATTGACACTTATCTCATTGCCTTCAAGACAGATTATATCAAAAGCAGAATTGACTTCTCACACACAATCCATATTCTTGAGACACATGTGTCATCAAGAATTATCAATCAATTAATGGTCACTGGGTTACAGGTAGACCCAATGGTGGCGAATGCTATTACAACATTATGCAATCATATCTGAGAAATCAGATTATGACAAGAGAGCCTTTATATGACCCAAGGCAGAACACAGAATTGAAGCACATTTAAAAGCTAACACTGTACAAGGGAAAGGAAAATCCCTCATATGTTTCAATTGCCAAAAAGATGGGCATACAGCAAAAGAACACCAGAAGCTCAAGGTTGAATGTAAACAGTGCCATTTCCTTGGAGGTGATCACAAACAAGGATGCCCTCTCTATGTCTAAGGGGTATCACAAGAAGAATATGTAAACCATATTCACATGTCTTGGGATGTTGATAAAAGCACCAAATAACAATCCACACCAGGAGGTGCCATATTTCCAATTAACATCAACAGTATGAATTTTGAACAAGCAAGAGCAGTATTCCAAGATTATGAGGAATGTCAGAACAAAGCAGCTTTCACCACATAGAAGGGAAAAGGTCATGTCTTAAGAGTAAATCTGGATGCTCTGAAAGGCAAGAAAAGGTGAGAAAAGAACAAAAAAGGTAATGTTTTCCTTAACTAAGAATCAATATTTCATTCTACAAAATAATGACAATTATGATACCACTTCTTCTTCATTGCCATCAGAGGGGTCTGAGATTCAATCTCAGCCTGCCAGAAACATTATATCCAAGCTTAATTCCTCTAATACCCTTTTATCTACTAATGAACAAATCCCAGACAAAAGACTATTTCACAGATCAGTTAATATATTACAGCAGATCACCATTATGCTTCAGATCTCTCTGTGTATCCATAAAAAGAAAATAATAAAAACAGATTGGACAAAAGTAGAAGCTCTGTTTGACAGCAGAGCTAATACAACTTTTATCAATAATAAATTCACAGAGTGAATTAAACTTCCCCTTATTACCTTAGAAAAACCCATATGGGTTATTAATGTTGATGGAACAAAGAATTCTGCTGGAGATATTACCCATACAATTGAACCTCTTCTCAAGTATCAGGAACATCAAAAATGGATCTTAGCTGAAGTTACAGATCTCAGCAGACAAGAAATGATAATTGAATTCTCCTAGTTACACCATCATAATCCCAATATTAATTGGAGAACAGGTGAAGTACACCTTATATGTTGTTCCAAAGAATGTTGGACACTCCAAGAGAAAACAGTCTTTGAACAGCTCATGGAAAAGGAGGAGCTAGACATCCAATATCAAGTATATGAAACCATCAGATGATTAGAAGAACAAGTCACTTCTGTTGGCCAGGCTGTTGATGAGAAATTAAAGAATCTTATAGACACTAAGAAAACTACTGAAGAACTCATTCCTGTGGTTTATCATGAATATATCAATGTTTTTAAAGAGAAGGAATTAGAACAAATGCCCATATGAAAGCCATGGGATTGACTTCCTCTAGTAGAGAATTCTCCTGATCCTACTACTACTCAGACAATTCCTGAGTCTATCTCAGAAAGATCATCTCATTCCTTTCATTCCCATCCTGTCCCAAATCTACCCACTCCACCTCAATCATTTCAGTCCAAACCTTCTGCTCCATCATCTTCTTTTGATGAACCCTCTATCTCCTCAAAAGAAAGATGCATTAGAGAAGCTGTTGCTTTCTTTAATGACATCCCACAACTCCTATTGCAAAGCCAGGGACTATCTGAATGAAGCCCCACAAGGAATCAATCTGTAGAAGCAATTCCAACTGGTCAACTACAAAGCTCTCATCGAGCAGGTGGAAACCAGAGATCAGATAGATCCTCCACATCTCAATCATCTCAGGAAAGACCCTCAACTTCTGGCAGAATAGAATCAGATGGAACTAGACGAAATGTATTCAGAGATGGAAATGCTAGATGCTGCTTGAACTCTAGCCAATATAGGTCCAGGACTGGACACTCTATACAGTCCACTCCTAGACATCATATACACTCAGTTCATTTTGCAGATTCAGCTCAGTGAAACTCAAGGCCTTTAGGACTTTCCAGATCCTCCCATCATTCACTTTCTAGAGCTAGTTCAGGATCCAGAGTTAGGTCATCTAATCCCATTCACCAAAGGGATTACTCCTACCATGTCATACAATCAGGTCAAAATCCAAATAGTCGATGTTATCAGGGACAAAAAAGATCCCAGTCAATTCATTCCCTTCATTACTCAAGCTCTTCATCATCAAGTTCAATACAGAATTCTCCTAGGAGGCACATTCCTAGAAGAGAGTCAAGCATTAGATCTAACCAATCAACATGCATCAATCCTAACCCTGAATCTTCAGGTTCTAGGACTTGAGAGCTTGAAATAAAATGAACTAGTTATTCAAGGACCTCTCTATCATGGAGAACGACTCATTAGCTTTCTGGAAAGAAATAGATTTCCCATTCTGGTACAATCCTATCACAACACCCCTTACTATCTATGTGATAAGGGGTATCCCATCTTCAATATTGGAATGGAAGATATCTAGACTGTTCACCAAATCATATGAAGGACTGAGCTCAATCTGGTTTTTAGGGATATAGTCAGTGGTCTTAAGCAAGACCTGGACTCGAGCTACAAGAGCATCATGCCAATCTGGCATGACTATGGAGATGATATGTAGCATAAAGATCATCTCTATGAGGATGAAATGACAGGTGTCAGTAAATTTGATCTCAAGTTCATTGACTCTAGTGAACAATGGGAGAAGAGAGAAATCTCTAGAAATGTTCCCACTCAACAACAGTGGAACTGGCACTTCGATCAGGAGATGAGGAAGAGATTCCATCAAACCTTTCCTTGGTTTACCCTTATGTCAAGACATATTGAGGCTAACATCAAAGCCAGGTTTTATCTTTTCCAAAAGACCATCAGAGTGAATAGAGACATTGAGGATAGTCAAGCAGAACTCTCCATCAGTCTCAATTGCAACATTTGAAACAAATCTATTATCCAGACTTTACAGGCTACTATTCAGAGAGAAAGAAGAGAGCTGATTGCTTGGACCCAGCACTATACTCATGAAATAGCTGGACATAACAAGCATATGACAGAAATTCTACAGAGTCATGAGTGACCTTCCAAGCTCCTTCAAGAAATCTCTAAAGAGAAGTCACCTTCCCTTAACTGAGGAATTAATCCAGAATTGGTCTACCCTGTTGAAGAAGAAACTGGAGCTAGCAGCCAAGATCCTGGAAAGAGAACAAGAATTTCTCACCAGGATACTGATGAATTGGCTGATACCAGGGTTCTCAGAAGATCCTTACATGAGAAGAGTTGGTGATCCAAATTATCTTCCTTCTCAAGTCATATATGATGGTACTTTTTTTGATTATTTATTCTAGCCTGGTTCTGCTTACTATCTCAGCCCTTTCAAGAGCTGTAGATATGGTGTATACTTAACATGGGAAACTGCAAACGATACAGGAGAGAAAGAAACATGGGAACTAGAGAATCATCATTACTTTCCTTCTCTTTCTTATGATCTGTTTGAACAAGGTTGTTCTATTTATGAAGATACAGATCACTATATAGAAACAGAATCTATGTATCATGTTATCTATCTGAGAGATGACCAAGGCTGTCTTTTGATACCTCGAGCTAAACATCATCAGACAGATAAATGAGCTCAAAGGAGAAGAGCCAGAAGGAGAAAGAAACGAGCAAAGGAGAGATCTAAAGGAAAGAAAAAAGAAATACCTGACAATCCATCAGAAACAGATGATAGTGACTGGATGGATGCCTTGGACAGAACATACATGGATATCAAAGTTCCCTCTAATCAGATTTCAAATATTGACAATACTAATTTATTCTTCTCTATTTCAGTCATTACATTCATCTATTAGTGAACTATGGCTTCACTTAAAATTGGATCTGAAGTAACCAGCAAGATCAAAGAACTCAAAGGACCCTACAACTATATTATATGGGCATTGCACCTTCAGGGTCTCCTGACTATGTTAGGAGATCATTAGTCTATAACTACTGGAGAGAAATTATGGAAAGATCAGTCCTCAGAAAAAAACAAAGCTAAATGGACAACCATGGATCAACAAGCATGTGCAGTAATTACCAATTACTGTCATCCTTCCATGAGACACAACATCCCCACTATCCATGAGGTTGAAAGAGATATTACTAGCTCAAAGATCACTGAGAAGAAATCCATTGCATGCAAATTGTGGAAATACCTTGAGGATCTATATAAACCCCAAGGTGCCTCTGGATACTTCCAAATCTTTCAGCAACTCCTTAGATTCTGATTCAAGAATGGTCCTCTGGGAAACCAGATAGCTGAGTTCACTGGACTCATTAATCAGACCAAAGATATTGGACTCATCTTACCTGACACTATTTCCACCATGATTATGCTTAATGCACTCCCTCATTCCTATAACCAGATGGTATCCACTCTTGTGTACACCGTCTCTGATCAGAACTTCCATCCTGGTCATGTGGGATGAGAGATCCTGAAGGAATCTAACCTTAGAAGGGTTTTGCATGCTCCTACTTCTGCTAGCTTGGCCTCTGGACTTGGTCCTTTGTCTTCAAATGCTTCTGCCAATTGAACTAACACTATACACAATACACCTTTAGTCCAGAAGTGCTCTGTGTGTAATAAAGGTAGTCATACCTCTGATCGCTGCTGGTTCAAGACAAAGAAACCTTCTGGACATGGAAGGACTCACAAGAAACCCCATGCTAAGTGACCAAGACCTGCAGGATATGAGAGATGTATCAAAAGAAAGGCTAAGGGAACCAACACTGGTAAACCCAAAGCTAAGACTCACTTTGTCAATGGTGACATTGATCTAGCCTCCATGGCAATGGTCATTGATGAAGTCAAGAATGATGATAGTTACCAAGCTGATTATACCAGCACCAAAGATGTTGATCTTCAATTAGAAAACATGTCACAAATTGCTCAGATTGAAGAAACTGATGAAGAACCTACATTCAAGTGTTGGGAACCTAGGGAAGATGGAGATATCTATCCTAATGATGGAATGACCTGGGAGAAAGACCCAGAACAAGAAGGCATCATGGTATTATCTGCTGAAACAAACCAGACTGAAACTGATCAATCCTTTCAGTCCTTTCAACCAAGATGAACTGTTTCCTTCTAAAAAGACATCAGATCAAGGATCTATCTTTCCTGAAATTTCCAATCATATTTATTCTTCAGATACATCTTGTCACCTGGAATATACCCTAATGGCTAATCCAGAAAATAGCAATCATTCTAAACTAAATAGTTGGGTGATTGATAGTGGAGCCACCAACCACATTACCTCCTTCTATGATGACTTTATATATCTATTAGCAACAGGGAGAAACTTTGTGAAGTACCAAATGGTACTACAATGATGATGACCAGTCCTGGACATGTTATTGCTAAGTCTTCAGACCAACATTCATTGATATTGAGAGATGTATGGTATTCACCCAAATCTCCACATTGACTACTATCTGTGCCAGCACTAACTAGAAATGGTTACACTGCTGAAATCACAAAAAGAGCTACTACTATCTGGAACAAACATGGTCAAGTTGTGATACAGGCATTTGTTTTATCATCCCTTGGTGGACTTCATTGGTTTCAGTCTACTCAGATTAAACCCATGATTAATTCAACCATGTCTTTACAAGAAATAGATTCATTGAAACTGTGGCATTACAGATTTGGTCATGCCTCACACAATGTGTTGCATAATGCTCACAAGTCATGTGAAGGAATTTCCCCTTTTAAGAATACATCTCACACTTCCTTTTGTAAAGGATGCACTCTAGGAAAACATACTCAGATCTCACACTCAATATCTCAGACACATGCACCAGATGTTCTTTCACTGGTACATACTGATCTATTGGAGTTACCTGTACATTCTTGCAATCACAATAAATGGGTGATCACTTTCATCAATGATTACAGTTCTTTTGCTTGTGTTGCTATGCTTAAACATAAATCAGAAGCATTCTCTGCATTTCAATCCTATCTAGCTATGGCTGAACAAGCCATGGGGAGGAAGCTTATCTCTCTGTATTCAGACTGAGGGGGGGAATTTTGGGAAAAGATTTCCAATCATTCCTTGTTGAACGAGATAGTGCATCGAAGTTCATACTCCTAATTAGGTAGATTATATAATCATACCAGTAGTATAGATATTTCGAACTCCACAGCTGAGTTCTAATTAACTCTTGTTCCCAAACCTTCGTGAGCGTCTACCAACCTCAACAACTCAACACAACGGTGCGTAGCAGCGTTCTCTCTCACTGAACCTTCGTATGCTCGACAGGTTATGAGCCCTGATGCGTGACTGAGGAGCGCGTTAACCCGCTGCACCAAAGTACACTGCATCAGACACCGTTCGTGTCCACCTCGTCTGCTGCTTTATGCGCGACTTGGTTAGTTGTCCCCAACCGCTGCATACGTCATGGATTACCGCTTTTAGCGCATCCTTGACCATTTGCGCGAGCGGGCGCTAAGGGGAACCTATGTCGGTATATTTTACTGACACGTTTGCGTTACAGAAACTATGTCTTCTATCGCATCCACCTCCACCACTCGTCTCCCCATCTTCAACGGGATCGGTTACCACCAGTGGCTTGCTACCATCGTTAACTACCTCAAGGCCACTGGCGCCACCTGGGTCCTCCAAATCTCTGCTCCCACTGCCCTCTCGGCTACTTCCACTGCCGAGGAACGTCGCCAGTACATTGACTGGCACTCGAACAATGACAAGATGGTTGGAACCATCCACACTGCCCTCTCTCCAGCTCTCCAACAAAAGTACAAGTCCAAGACTGTCGCCGCCGACCTCATCGGCGCCCTCGACGCGGACTTCGATAAAAAGGAGATCCCCCAAGTCTACTCCGACTTTAAGGCAATGATGGAATGCGCCGTCCCTGCCTCCTCAAATCCCACTCCCACGTTTGCTCGTCTTGAGCACCTTTTCACCAAGCTCAAAGACGCTGGCTACGAGATCTCCGCAAAGCTCCAGGCAATGATTGTCCTGTCGAAGCTCCCCTCCTCGTATACCAACATTGTGCAAAACGCGCTCCAGGAGAAGGACTCAGCGGGGAAGGCAGTGGACCCGACCTTCGAAAAAATACGTGCCGCCGTCATACTACAATTCGAACAAGCAACGATGATGGGCAAGGGCAAGGCCCCGCAACACGCCAACAAAATCTCTGCGGTGAAACGCAAGGAGGCCGACCCCTCCTTCCAGCAGCAGCAGCAACCTAGCGCGCCCTCTGTGTCGCAGCAAGGGAACAGCGCGCCGAAGGAGAAAAAGGGAAAAGGCGGACGAGGACAGAGAGGCAAGCGCCTCTCCAAGAAGCAACAAGGGCAACATGCCCACTTAGGCTTCGTAGAGGACGACCAGCAGCCCCTCTTTGCGTCCATTATGCACATCGCCGACACACCGGCAACAGTGGACCCCCGAGCACTCGCACACCGCTCGGCCCTCATGTACCAAGGTCAAGGTAGCCCTCCTGCTTTTAAGGAGGTTCAGAGCGCGTTTGCATACGCGCAAGAAATGAACCTGGCCACGACCTCTGAGAGCATTCGCTCTCTCTCCACTGCCGTGCCCCTCATGGACCACATCGACTGGTCCGACATCCGCCGCACTCCCTCGCCCCAACCTCCTCGCGCCCCCTCCCCACCTCTCAAACGTTCGTTGGGTGAGCGTCTCGAACCCGATTGGGACGCTCTATTTTCTGACATATTCTCTGGCTCCAAAGCCGCCAGAGAAGCAGAGATGAGTGGCATGTGGTTCGACGGCCGCCAAGACCCCACGCCCATCGAGAGTACCTCCCAAGGTCTCAGTGCGTATATCACTGAACTTTCTGATGAGGAAGATGTCCCTTATCAGACCTTCCCAGAGGACGTCCAAACGGACTGTCCATTCTCAATGGAAGACCTGGAGAGCCCTCCCTCAAAACGGAGGCGGGAGATCGGCGTTGTTGCCACCACCTGGGACGACGAGGACCAGGTTGACATTTACGGGTCCGACGATGAGTGGGACCCCTACCCAAGGTATGTCTCTTACCCTTTCATCATGGCCGATCCGTCCTCATCCGAACACGCTGCAACAGCGCATCATAATGTTTCGGATAGCACTCTGTCTACTGTACATACTTCTGTACCAGTAGATATGAATTCATTGGACATTGAGATTTGTGCACATG
>JBBPTF010000577.1:1417-12271 GCA_038094015.1 Phylloporus cf. gajari
AGGGTTATACAAATCTCTGTCAAATTTGAAGTGGTAATACTGCCACACGCTACACCATGACGTAGTCCAACACGACACAGTCAGACTCTCATGACTGATCATTTTCTGCTCACACTGTGCGTCCATCTGGTTGAGACGGCCAAAATGCTTCCACTGTACTGCTAGGCGCGACAGGCGACGCACCGCGTGCTCCACGTCCACCACCAACACATGCGTCGAAGCTTAAAACGCAATGATGGACGCACCTACATACGAGAGACTGTAAAACACCCAATAACACTTGTTTTGTGCCATGAGAAGTAGAACGGCAGTACACATAATGTGCACTCGCGATGGCATGCATCACTTTGAGCGTAACTCGAGGCGAAAAATCAACAGGGGGCACCAGATCGTGAAAGCGCACCAACACGACGGAGCCAGCGGGCCACAGCTCACGAACGGTCACACCATTACCAGCTAATCCCGGGCACTTGAATTTCGGGCGCAACGTTGTGCCAGGGGACATGTGAGAAATCGGTGGTATCCACTGAAACGTCCGGCAGGTCACAAACATCCGAGACGACCGAGGGATTAGATATTCAAGAGATGTATGAAGGAGACTGTGAGAAAAGACGATGAGACATGAAGCGCAGTCAAAAATTCTCCCACCAAAACCGTCTGTCCCCTATATCGGGCCCAAAAATAAGGGATATAACATGTCAGAAACACGATCGATTTGAAGCTGCACACGTCCTACCATGTCTACCACACTTGCAGGTCCTCCCAGCGCTTGTTGCTGGGCTGGGGTCAAACACGAAGGCACCCCTGGAGGACGCATCGAGTCCTTGGGAGGGATCGACACCTACATTGCGGATCCTCCCAAAGATGTGTCGGGGGGACCAAGCAAGAAGGTACTCTTGTTCTTCTCAGACGTCCACAGCGCTCTGCACATCAACAACAAGTTGTTGCAAGATTACTTCGCCACCTTTGGTGCGCGTTGTTTTTCGGCGCGTGTACTCAACTTTACGTGATTATATGTGTGGATGATGCCAGGGTTCATCGTACTCGGGCCAGATTATTTCTTTGGAGAACCAGTACAGGACTCGGCCGCGGATCGTGATAAAGTAGCTTGGGCCTACAAGGCGCTCGCCACTGCGAAACAAGCATTTCCAAAATGGTTAGATACAGTCAAGGAGATATATGGTGCGCACCAGCGTCAGATTCACGTAACCTGCGTCCACCTGAATTCTGTTACGCCGCTTGCGTCTTTCATAGGCACGGAAACGACAAAGTATGCTGCGGTTGGTAGGTGTCCCATTGACCCTAGTGTCCCAAAGATGCATGACTGCGTGTTAAACGATGCTCTCTTTCCCCAGGATACTGTTTTGGCGCACCGTTTGTGGTGGAATTAGCCAAAGAAGAATTCATCGTTGCAGGTAACATGCCGAACCTTGTCTTTTTTATACCCATCCAATGAGCATGTATCGTCAAAGGTGCCATCGCCCACCCTGTATTCCTCGAAGAAAGCCATTTTGAGAAGCTCCCCCGTACGTGGTATCCACTTCTTTATCAACCACAGTGCTAATACCACTTCAAGGGCCTCTCCTCCTTTCCTGTTCGGGTATGTTTTGGAGCAACAACATTGAAATGCATCCAACTCATCCTGATTGACTTTACCAGAGGTGGACGTAACATTCCCTCTTGAGGCCCGTCGACGCGCGGAAGATATCTTGGCCCGTAACAAGTCGCGCTACTATTTCCAAGTGTTTTCGGGCGTGTCCCATGGATTCGCTGTACGCGGAGACCCAAACATACCCGATCAACGTGCGTGTCTTTCTGAATTTATGTTTTCCGATTATGAATCCACTCTTTTATTTTCCAACAGGTTGGGCAAAGGAAGAAAGTGCGCGTGCGATCAAGGAATGGCTTGTTCGTTTTACGGCGTAAACTTCCAATATTCGCGAATGTGTTCAACTTGAAGAGGTGGTTATCATGTAAGAATATGTACTTTGCTATGAACGACAGTTAGACAGTGCTGTTGCTTCCCGAATGTAAACGAAACGGATCAGACTTAAACCGTGGGAACAAATTCGTTCATCTTTCGAAGCGGTGCCCAGACTCGATCGTCGACAGCTACCTCAGTTCGTCATGCAGCATGATCAGGCAATGATGTATCACCGCCGTGGACACCCCGCTGGAAGATATTGAGAGGCTCTCTCTTCGGCCTCTGGTGACCTCGCTTGGTCGCCGCTTTTGCTGGCCTCAGCGCCAAAGATGGTCTTTATAGTGGTACGGGACTTGATTCGAACATCGTTAATTATAAACGGAATCCCATGATGAACTTGCTGAAGTGGTTATTATTCTGTTCCTGCCAGCCGTGTTCTACCGACGCTACCATATGCACCCTTGTGACACCGCTACACGATCAGATATCCCTGTAATTATGGACTAAGACGAAAACAGGCAAGGTGGTGCCAAACCAAGGCATCAACACCGCTCATCGACATCCTCGGATCTAACCTCCACATTGTTGCCATATCATGCGACGATTGCTTCAAGACCGTTCCCCGTACTGGTGCCCCTGTTGGACGAATCGTAGGCGCCGAGACACACATCCCTGAACACTCCGCCGCGGTCAGGGGGCCAAAGAAGACCCTTCTCTTCTTTGCCGATGTCTTCAGTCCCTTCTACATCAACAGTCAGCTCATCCAGAACTAGGTCGCCTCCAAGGGTAACGTTTCCGTCGCATATATATGAACGTACTCATGATCTGCGTAGGGTACACCGTCCTTGACCCGGATTCCTTCTTTGGCGATAGGGTCGAGGATCTGATGAAACAACCCGACTTTGGCCGCGACACCTGGCGTAAAAAGGTAGGTGCGCAGGCACGAGAGTATTCCCCAAAGTGGATCGAGGCAGTTCGGTACCGATAAGGTCAGAATCTGTCTGTGCAGATGGTGATATCCGAGGATCTAGGTATGACCGATGTCAGGTACTCGGTGGGTCCCTGTCTCGAATCCTTGGCTTCATTCTTACGCATCTCCTTTTCGGATAGGGTACTGTTTCGGAGCCCTCACAAACTACCCAACGTTCGAGCTTGCTGGGGGTCAGCCCGACATAGTATACGTTTTCCCGCGTTTGAGCTTTCCTCAGGGACTGTCGCACATCCCTCCAGCTTTTGTGATAACGAAACGGAACAACTCAAGGTAGACGTCGTTGTGTTGGTTAGTAAAGATGGTCCTTATAGTGAGGCATCGTTTGACATACATTTTGTAGCGCCAACTACCTTTGGCTGTGCAGGTTGGGCCTTGCTGCACGCACAGATGGCCGATCATTCGATTTTAAGTCAAGCTCTGTCAATCCAGATGTTGTCTCGGACGGCCATATGGAAGGACCACATCATGCATTTCACTGCATCACGAAGTTCAAAAACGAGGAGTGCGGAACAGGCTCTTGTGGTCCTATGTAGAAATGTCCAGTTACTTTACTCACTCGGTCCGTGAGGCGATATCATTTTTTCCCAGATTCTAAAAGACTGTTAAGGGGATGGACCTCGGGTTGACAATTACTGGTAAGTTGTATTTGACCCCTGCTACATCTGTCGACCTTTATATCATGCCATTATGTGGTACTTTCTATTCTTTGGTCATCTTTTATGTGTTTCGACCAGATCGGCGACTCGTTGAATCATGTGCATGCGTGATAAGTGTCTGTCTACTCGTTTATAACGATCCAGATACTGATGATGAGTAATTTTACCTCCTTCAGTGACTAAGAGTCGCACAATCCAATGTAGGTTAGAGCGAGCATTCAACTGATCACTGTTACGATATAACACGTCAGAACGCGATCGATAAGCTGCATACATCCTACCATGTCTATAACCCTCGCAGGTCCTCCCAGCGCTTGTTGCCGGACTGGGGTCAAACACAAAGGCACCCCCTCCGGGCGTGTCGAGTACCTAGGAGGGCTCAACACCTATATTGCAGATCTACCTAAGGATGTGTCGTGGGGATCAAGCAAGAAGGTACTCTTGTTTTTCTCAGACGTCCGCAGTGCTCTGTATGTCAATAACAAGCTTTTGCAAGATTATTTCGCTACCTGCGGTGCGCGTTGTTTTTTGGCGTGTGTACTCAGCTTCACATGTTTGTATGTGTGGATGATACCAGGATTCATGGTACTTGGGCCAGATTATTTCTTTGGGGAACCAATCCAGGACTTGGCCGCGGATCGTGATAAAGAAGCTTGGGCCAACGAGGCACTCACCAGTGCGAGACACGTATTCCCAAACTGACTAGATGGAGTCGAGGAGATATATGGTGCGCATCAGCATCACATTCGCGTATCCTGCATCCTTCTGAATTTTGCTACTATGTTACCTTTCGTAGGCACGAAAATGACAAAATATACTGCGGTTGGTGGGTATTCCATTGACCATAGTAGTTTCTCGAAGACTCAACTGCATGTCAAATTATGCTCACACTTCCTCATCAACTCTAGTGCTGATATCACTCCAAGGGCCCCTCCTCCTTTCCTGTTCGGGTATGTTTGAGGGACAACAAATGAGTCAAACACATCCTGATTGACTTTATAAGAGGTGGACATGACGTTCCCTCTTGAGGCCCGTCGACGGGCGGAAGACATATTGATCCGGAACAAGTCGCGCTTCTATTTCCAAGTGTTTTCGGGCGTGACCCATGGATTCGCTGTACGCGGAGATCCCAACAAACTCGATCAACGTGTGTGTCTTTTTGAATCTATCTCTTCTTCTGATGAGTCTGCCCCTTTATTCTCCATTAGGTTGGGCAAAAGAAGAAAGTGCGCGTGCGATCAAGGAATGGTTTGTTCGATTTTCGGCGTGAATGAAACTTCGAGTATTCACGTGTCTAACGCACGTGAATAGACGGTTGTACAATATGCACTTCGCCGTAGAACGACAAATAGACTGCTTGCATTTCCGAATGTAAACGAAACGGATCAAGCCTAAATCGTGGGAACAATTCGTCATCGAGATGCCACTTCTAAGCCCGGATCGTGGCAGCTACCCCGCAGTTCGTCATGCAGCATGTGACTGGTCAATATCCATATACAGGACATCAGCAACGATGCATCTCCACTCTAGATATCCCGCTGGAAGATACTGAGAGGCTTTCGGCTGCTGGTGACTTTGCTTTGCCACTTTTGCTGCTCTCAGCGCCGCCGTCAGTGACTCAGGTGATCTCTGTGGAGTCAGTACGAAACTTGCCTCAAACATCATCAATAATAAACGGAATTGCATGACGAACTTGCTGAAGTTGTTCTTGTTTCGTTCCTGCCAGCTATCTTCCACCGACAAACAGATAGGTGCCAGCTCGCTGATCCCGAATTGCTCCGAGCCTACCTGATCCTCGGTGCTTCAGCATCATGGTTACCTCAATCAAGCTTTCATGATTATTTCATCAACGGATTTCAAAAATGCCACACGTAAATTTTCCGGTGCCTGCTCAATATCTTAGTGTATAGGGTTTCCCTGTTCGCCAACAGCAGCGGAACTGTACACACGAAAATACCAACCCCTCAGTAAAGGGTGAGGAATACTTGTTCAGCAACATACTTGTACGCTCCACAGCGGCGACCTGACTCTCGGAGCCTCTAGCTCTACCGAGTCGGTCCCCGTTTCAACAGTGATGACGTCTTTGTGAAACAACACCTCATTGGGCTTCTTCTTTCTCTCTCCAGATTTGCGGACTCTACGGATGTTCAATTGTAGGTGTGCGGATGTATTCTACGGCGAGCTTCCTCGCGATACCTCGGGTGGGGAGGGGCGGAATAACCCTTAGGGTTGCACAGGAACACGTTCATATTCCGATAGTGATATAAGTACGCGATCATTTCTGCTTCACCCCTCGCCTCGACCTTTCTGACGCTCTCGATATGTCACATTCCAGTAGCCATGATAAAGAACAACGTGACATCAGTCCTGCCACTGAAGACTACACAGTCGAGGATGCACCAGACCTAGTAATCGCGAAACGTTTCGGTTCCTTTGGTCCCCTTCTCTCTAAACTCTTCGAGAGTGGTGTTGAAGCAAGAGGCGTTGAACGCGTACCAGAAAACCAGAGGGACAACAGAAACTTCTGGAACAGGTATACCATCCCTCCATTCCTTCGTCTATGAATAGTTCACTTACCATCCTTGAGTCTTTTTATGTGGTGGTAAGTCCCCATTTTCAGTCGAGTTTCCTGTCTCACCAGCTGTATAGGTCGGTCAACATGGTACTCACAACTATACCTGTGGGTGCACTGGGTCAATACGTCTTTACCCTTACTCTACCGTGGGTCTCCCGATTACTAACATCAGCTTGTCCTTAAACCTGGTCCAGACATACTGTCGCGGTTATACTCTGCTTCGCTACTCTCGGATGTTCAGCTAACGCGTTTATCGCCACGCTTGGCCCAAGGACTGGCTTGCGCACGATGATTATTGTCCGCTATAGCTCAGGTTATCTCGGCGGAATATTCTATTCCGCTTTGAATATCGTCACTCAGTAAGTCACCGTTATCGTGGCTAATACTGACTCTGTTGACACGTAGCCTCTAGGCTCGGCTTTGCTACCATAGTTGTCATCATTGGTGGTCAAACACTCGCGTCGGTCAACCCAAATACACTCCCTCTCGTCGTTGGTATTATCATCATTGGTGTCTTCTCTCTCATCCCTTGCTTTATTGGCTATGATATGGTCCACGTTTACGAGCGTTATGCATGGATCATGACGCTGTTCATCATGTGCTGTCTTTATGGGCTTGGTGGCAAGGCAGGATATGACATCGATGCTCAGAAGCCATTGGAAGATACAGGAAGAGCGCTTACTGCGAACATTCTCAGTTACGGCTCGATCATCTTTGGTGTAGCTACAGGCTGGTCACCCATCGCTGCTGACTATAATGTTCGCCTGCCTGCCGATACAAATCCTTGGCGCGTATTTACATTGACATTCTTTGGCATGTTCCTCCCGATTGCCTTCACTCAAATACTAGGAGCTACCCTGATGACAATCACAAATCCCGCCTATGTTGCTGCCTTTGGTTCGGGCGGGAACGCAGGTGCGTTGGTTGCCCAGGTTTTATCACCCTGGGGAGCTGGAGGAAAGATTTTGCTCGTGCTATTGGCCCTCAGTGTAGTGTGTGTCTCTTAGTTGCGTCCTCGTTGACCTTTGTGCTTAAACCTCTCGCACAAGCGCTGACAACATCCCAAACACGTACTCTGCTGCCCTTTCCATTCAAGCGCTTGGTTATCCCTTCGCGATGGTACCCCGCTTTTTTTGGGTGATTTTTGTCTTCCTTACCTATACGATTGCCGGTGTTGCGGGACGAGAGCACTTCAGCGTCATCCTGAACAACTTTTTATCTATTCTGAGCTACTGGACGGCATTTTTCATCGTGATTATTGTGGAAGAGCATTTTATATTTCGGCGAAAAGGAGGTCGATTGGGAGGATACAACCTGGTTGATTGGGATAACTCTTCCAAGTGCGTGTCTTTTTTCTGTGTCTTCGGTTGTTCGTCATCTCGCGATCGATGCCTGCAGACTCCCCCTTGGTATTGCAGGCCTTTTAGCAGCTTTTTGTGGGATCGCTGGTGCAGTTATTGGAATGTCTCAAGCATGGTTCCAAGGGCCGGTTGGGAAGATGGTTGGCGCCAAAGATGGTGCTGATCTCGGATTTGAGGTATGGTACTCACACTTTATCCTACAAACCTTATGTTGACTCGTGGTGGCTCTTCTTTACTTTGCGGATAGTTCGCTGCCGGCTTTGCAGCGATAACATTCCCGCCCTTGCGCTGGATGGAGATCCAGCTGACGGGGCGGTGAGGGATTCGCTATTGTTCTTTGCGATTTTAAACTCCTACTCAGCTCTCAAACTGATTTATCTAGAGGACGAACAGTTAGCCTAAATTTTGTTCCGTTGCTCTATACAGCCGTTTAGAGATATAAATATATATAGATGGTTCATCTGTGATAAGGCAACCTCACTTGAAAGAGTAGTAACCGCGTACCTGATAACCACGGTCACCGGCTCAGCGTACTCGAAAACTTCGTGACGGCTGCACAAACCAGCAAACATGGACCTTGCCCAAACACGCAAAACGCACTAGAGTGATAAGACTCACAGGGACAATGCGGTCCACGGCATCCTTATCGGATTTCTGGTACACACTCGGCAGTGATGTGTGAAATAGGACGATTCGTTGCGTCATCGACCACGCGTTGAGTTCGATGTAGGAAAGAGGTATTGCAATGGGGGATTTGGTATAGATCCCGTCGGCTGAGCTACCACATGTCCTACAAAGACGGAAAGACAGATCAGAGGTGACGCCTGCCTTTGACATAAGTCCATGGGCCCATCTGCCGGACCGGACCACTGGTTCAGGCTATCATGATTGAAATCGGACCCAAAGCCAGCTCGCTATTTTCTGAAACCCAATGGTCGCATTGAATACGAAGTCGAATTGCAGGTGGTGGGGACGTCCTAGGACCTAAACTTTGGCAGGACTCGGATGGCAGGTTTGGTTCCTCAGGAAAGTCCACGGAAGTAGCACATGCGAGTTACGCCACCATAATTTCGGCGGTTACTAACCTTCCCGATGTCGATGCGGTGCGGACCGCGATGCACTGCTTGTTGAAACGTTGACACTCCAAAACCAAGCGTGGCTTCATATATTCCGGTCATTGGCATTGTTGGAGTGTGTTTCACATGTTACACCTCTGTCGTATCCACTGACCTGTGTGAATAACAAGATGGATCTAGTAGTTACCCATCAAGAAAGTGTATGTGGTGCCTGCCTATTTTAAAAGTCATCTCCCTCGCTATTGGGGCTCAGGTCTTGCCGGTATGATCACGTTTCCGTTCCGATAGGGATCCATACATTAACCACGCAAGCGTCGTTCGCTTAGCCTGTTCTGTCCGCACCTTTCCCACTCACCTCACCCGCCCTAGTGCCCTCAGTATGGACAGTAGCCATGGATCGCACGACAAGGAAAAGGGTACCATTATTATCGATACTGAGGTGTACACGGTCGAGGATGCACCAGATCAAGTAATTGCAAGACGTTTTGGTTCTTTTGCTCCTCTTCTTTCCAGACTTTTCAAGAGTGGCGTTGAAGCAAGAGGCGTGGAACGCGTACCAGAATACCAGAGGGACACCAAAAATTTCTGGAACAGGTTCGTTGGCTATTCATAGTCCACGAGCAGGTTGCTTATCATTCTTTAGTCTATTTATGTGGTGGTAGGCCCATTCTTCGATTTTGCTTCGCTCCTTAACAGTTGCATAGGTCTGTCAACATGGTACTTACGACTATACCTGTAGGTACATTGGGCCAATATGCTTTTACTCTCACCCTACCGTAGGTCTCTGATCACTTACATCGACTTGTTCTCAGACGTAGTCCAGACACGCTGTCGCAGTTATACTCTGCTTTTCCACTCTCGGATGTCTAGCAACTGCCTTTATTGCCACCCTTGGCCCGAAGACTGGTTTGCGCACAATGATCGTCGTCCGGTATAGTTCCGGGTATCTCGGCGGAATCCTCTACTCTATCCTCAATATTATCACTCAGTATGTCACACTTATCATGGTCAATATAAGCTCTGTTGAAACGTAGCCTCTAGGCTCGGCTTTGCTATTGTAGCTGTCATCCTTGGTGGCCAAACGCTTGCTTCGGTCAATGCAAACACGCTCCCACTTGTTGTCGGTATCATCATCATCGGCATTTGCTCTCTCGTTCCTTGTTTCATCGGTTATGATACGGTCCACGTTTACGAGCGTTATGCGTGGATCATGACGCTATTCATCATGTGCTGTCTCTATGGACTTGGCGGCAAAGCCGGATATGACGTCAACGCCCAAAAGTCCTTAGAAGACACAGGGAGAGCACTGAGTGCCGACGTTCTTAGCTATGGTGCAATCATGTTTGGCGCGGTCGCAGGGTGGGCTCCCATCGCTGCTGACTACACAATTCGCTTGCCAATTGATACGAACCCTTGGCGTGTATTCGTACTGACTTTCTTTGGGTTGTACCTCCCAATTGCCTTCACTGTAATATTGGGCGCTGCTTTGGTGACAATAACCAACCCAGCCTATGTTGCTGCTTTTGGCTCGGGAGGGGATACTGGTGCGTTGGTTGCCCAGGTTTTGTCGCCTTGGGGTGGTGGGGGAAAGTTTTTGCTCGTGCTGTTGGCTTTCAGCGTAATGTACGTCTCTTCATTTGCCTTATCTTGTTGTGCTTATGTATCCTGGAAAAGCGCCAACAATATTCCCAATACGTACTCTGCTGCCCTCTCTATACAAGCACTTGGCCGTCCCTTTGCCATGATACCCCGCTTCGTCTGGGTGATTGTTGTCTTCCTCATCTATACCATTGCTGGTATTGCCGGGCGAGAGCACTTCAGCACTATCCTCACCAACTTTTTGTCCATTCTAAGTTATTGGGTGGCTTTCTTTATTGTCATCGTCGCGGAGGAGCATTTCATATTTCGGAGAGAAGGGGGTCAGCTGGGAGGATACAACTTGGCTGACTGGGATAACCCTTCCAAGTACGTTTCCTTTGTCCTAGCAAGTGAACGTTCTGACGTGTTCTTTTTATCTTAACCTCGACTATGGTGACATCTGACTATCCTTGCAGACTTCCGATAGGCATCGCGGGCCTCTTGGCTGCTTTTTGCGGAGTAGCCGGTGCAGTAGTTGGGATGTCTCAAGTGTGGTACACTGGACCGATTGGAAAGGCAGCCGGTGCCACATATGGCGCTGATCTCGGATTCGAGGTATGACAATAGTTTCTGGTCGACGTACTCGCATTGCTGATATATGGCAATAATCCCTCTCATACATAGCTCGCTGCT
>JBBPTF010000578.1:0-13621 GCA_038094015.1 Phylloporus cf. gajari
TGGTGGCATGTTTAGATAATGCTGTAACAGCATATGCAATGTCTGGGCGAGTGCCAATCATAAGATATAGCAATGATCCAATAATTGTTTGGAACTTTGTTCGAAGTTCAGGGATCACAGGTCCATCGTTCTTTAGGGGATAATACCCCTGAGGCAAAGGAGTGGGAGTAGATTTCACATTTATAAGGCTGAATCTCTCTATGATCTTTTCAAGATACGCGCATTGATCGACTAGTATCTGATGATCTTTGCGCTGGATGCGCATGTGGAGGAATTCTTTGGCTATGCCAAGATCTCTACATTCCCATTTCTTCATGAAATGTCCTTTGATCTCATCAACAATGGCTTTAGAGGGACCACAGAATATGGCATCGTCTACATAGACAATGGCTACTACCATATGGGAGCCTTTCCTTTTGTAAAGGAAGATGCCAGGGTCAGATTTCAGACATTCGAATCCGAGTTCTTTCATGGACTCATTAAGAGTATTCCACCAGGCTAGTCCGGCTTGTTTAAGGCCATATAGGGCTTTCTTTAGTCGAAGTACCTTTCCTTCAAGCCCAGGGATTTTAAAGCCTTCAGGGAATTCCATGTAGATCTCTTCATCTAGATTGCCATACAGATAGGCAGATCTAACATCTACGGCTTCCATGTGCCATGATTCCAGTGCAGCGAGAGCCAACATCAATCTGACTGTCTCATATCGCACGACTGGAGAGAAGATTTGGTCAAAGTCAATGCCTTCGACCTGAGAGAAACCTTTAGCGACTAATCGCGCCCATTTCTGTCCGTCTGGTTTGACGTCAAATACCCATCAATTCTTGATGACTTTGCGATCTTTGGGTCGATCGACTATGTCGAATACGTCTCGTTTCTTTAGCATCTCAAGTTGCTCGCGACATGCAACTTTCCATTCTTCTTGAGCTGCAGCAGGTAGGTTTTGTATATCCCTATAAGTCCATTCGCGTATGGGTTTGGCACTGGGATCCATGGTATCGTGCGCAATTGCCTTGGAAAGTAGATATTGAATGAAAGATACTCCCCCTTCACGGCTTAACTTCTCAACCTCATCTTCGGAATTTTCATCAGAAGGGGGAAAAGGTAAAGCAGGAGGTTCCTCTTGAGGAGGATCTTGGGAGGGTGAGCTGGGAAATTGACCAGGCATATCTGCTTCCACACGCTTCTTCCACTTGGACTCCTTCTCTATGTCCTTGACCTGCTGTACAGGATGGTCATCACCATACACATTGTCAGGTCTTTTGGGGACATGACGTTCTCTGCGAGGTCTTTGAGGAACTGCAGGTACAGCTGGGACAGAGGGACGAGTAGGAGCATGCTGTTTCTGCAGCGCAGTGGGAGGAGGTGGACATGGTCCTTTAGGCGATGGAGTGCGAGGAGGACTGGGAGAGGATGGACGAGGAGATGGTGGACGTGTTGGATTTGATGGTTCAGCAGGTGGTGCTGATTCGATGGAATTTGGAAGAGGAACTTCCACCTCTTCAGGAGGGGCTGCGACCTGTGGCTGCGGGCGACGCGCTTGAGGTTTATCGCATTTAGGGAATAAATGCTCATCGAATAGAGCATTTGCTGAAGTAAAAGTAACATTATTGAGAGATCACATAAAGAGGAAGTTAGAAGTATTTCCAGGTGCGACGCCTAAGTATACCATGAGTTCAGATTTAGGGGCCAGCTTATTGGTGCGTACATCTTGTGGGATGTATACGTACGCTCCACAACCAAAGACGTGTAGATGGCTTATATCTGGGGACTGCAAGTGCAGGAACTCATAGGGGGTACGCCAATTATGATGTTTAAGGGGTGTACGATTGTACAGGTGTACAGCATGATCCCAACTAAACTCCCACCAAGATTGGGGCAAGCAAGCTTCGAGTCTCATGGCTTTGGATTTATCCATGAGAGTGCGCATAAATCTCTCAGCGCGCCCATTTTGTTGTGGGGTATGGGGAGCACTCTAGAAAATGCAAATCCTGTTGTCGAGCAATAACTTATCAAAGGCCTGAGATTTGTACTCTCCCCCTGCATCGGACATCCATCCTTTGATTGTGGCATTGAATTGAGTCTTTGCCATAGCAATAAATTGTTTTGTGGCCTGCAATGCAGCATCTTTCGAGCGCAAGAGTCTAGACCAACCAAAAGATGTATAATCATCAAAGAAAGTGATGATATATTTATTTCGATGGTAGGATTTGATGGGAAAGGATTTAATGTCTGAGTGAATGAGCTCAAAAGCCGATGATGCTCGTTTAGAGTCAGGTAAGAAAGGCCGATTAGACATCTTTCCTTGGGCACAGCCAGGGCACAAGGTTTCTTCCTGAGGGAACTGAATAGATTCAGGGAAGCTGCGAGTGTGTTTTCACGCATGTTTAAGAACTTCCTTTGAAGGGTGACCAAAGCAGCGATGCATGATGTTATAATTGGGGGCAGATTTCGTGAGGTTATGCTTTAGAGAGGGGATATCCTCTATGGTGTACATGTTTCGTCCCATCCTGCCTGGAATAAAGGGGGCGAGGACAGTTCCATCACCATATAACATTTCGAGGCGGTTAACATCACCACGAATTTTTGCGCCTGCACGAAGTAATTGACCCATAGAGACAAGTCGGACTCCTGAGTTGGGGATATGTCCGACATCATACAATTCGAGTACATGGGGGCAATTAGATTCATCAAGCCACCTGATGAGACATGTACCGGTGCCTACAACATGTAGAACACCTGAGGCTGTAAAAACGGGCATTTGGTCTTCCTTTTTCAAAGGAGTATAAGTGACATAGTCACTTCGTTCTGGGGTAAAGTGCATTGAAGCACCTGAATCCAAGATCCATAATGGATTTGGGTTGGTACATCTCTCACACTTAGTTTTCGAACCATGTACACAGATCTCAATGTCCAATGAATTTGTATCTACAGGTACAGAAGTATGTACAGTAGATACGTTGCAGTCCGAAACATTATGATGCGCTGTTGCAGCGTGTTCGGATGAGGATGGATCGGCCATGATGAAAGGGTAAGAGACGTACTTTGGATAGGGGTCCCACTCATCGTCAGACCCGTAAATGTTGACCTGGTCCTCGTCGTCCCAGGTGGTGGCAACAACGCCGATCTCCCGCCTCCGTTTCGAGGGAGGGCTCTCAAGGTCTTCCATCGTGTATGGACAGTCCGTTTGGACGTCCTCTGGGAAGGTTTGATAAGGAACTTCTTCTTCCTCATCAGAGAGCTCGGTGATGTATGCACCGAGGCCTTGAGAAGTGCCCTCAATGGGTGTGGGGTCTTGGCGGCCGTCAAACCACATGCCGCTCATTTCTGCTTCTCTGGCGGCTTTAGAGCCAGAGAAAATGTCAGAGAAAAGAGCGTCCCAATCGGGCTCGAGGCGCTCACCAAGCGAATGTTTAAGAGGAGGGGAAGGGATGCGAGGAGGTTGGGGCGAGGGAGTGCGGCGGATGTCGGACCAGTCAATGCGGTCCATGAGAGGCACAGCAGTGGAGAGAGAGCGTATGCTCTCAGAGGTTGTGGCAAGATTCATTTCTTGCGCGTATGTAAACGCGCTTTGAACCTCCTTAAAGGCGGGAGGGCCACCTTGACCTTGGAACATGAGGGCCGAGCGGTGTGCGAGTGCTCGGGGATCCACTGTCGCCAGAGTGTCAGCGATATGCATCACGGATGCGAAGAGGGGCTGGTCGTCCTCGACAAAGCCTAGATGGGCATGTTGCCCTTGTTGTTTCTTGGAGAGGCGTTTGCCTCTCTGTCCTCATCCTCCTTTTCCCTTCTTCTCCTTCTGCGCGCTGCTTCCTTGCTGCAACCCAGAGGGCACGCTAGGTTGCTGCTGCTGTTGGAAGGAGGGGTTGGCCTCCTTGCGTTTGACTGCAGAGATCTTGTTGGCATGTTGAGGGGCCTTGCCCTTGCCCATCATCGTCGCTTGTTCAAATTGTAGAATGACGGCAGCACGAATCTTCTCGAAGGTAGGGTCGACGGCCTTCCCCGCTGAGTCCTTCTCCTGGAGAGCGTTTTGGGCGATGTTGGTATACGAGGAGGGGAGCTTCGACAGGACAATCATTGCCTGGAGCTTGGCAGAGATCTCGTAACCAGCGTCCTTGAGTTTGGCGAAGAGGTGCTCAAGGCGAGCGAACGCGGGAGTAGGATTCGAGGAGGCAGGGATGGCGAGCTCCATCATCGCCTTGAAGTCCAAGTAGACCTGAGGAATCTCCTTCTTATCGAAGTCGGCGTCAAGAGCACCGATGAGGTCAGCAGCGTTGACTTTGGACTTGTACTTCTGCTGGAGAGCAGGAGAGAGGGCGGTGTGGATGGTGCTGACCATCTTGTCGTTGTTTGAGTGCCAGTCGATGTACTGGCGACGTTCCTCGGCAGTAGAGGTGGCTGAGAGGGCAGCGGGAGCAGAGACTTGGAGGACCCAAGTGGATCCGGTTGCCTTGAGGTAGTTGACTATGGTGGCAAGCCACTGGTGGTAACCAATCCCATTGAAAACGGGGAGACGAGTGGTAGAGGTGGATGCGATTGCAGAAGACATAGTTTCTGTTATGCAAACGTGTCAATAAAATATACCGACATAGGTTCCCCTTAGCGCCCGCTCGCGCAAATGGTCAAGGATGTGCTAAAAGCAGCAATCCATGACGTATGCAGCAGTTGGGGACAACTAACCAAGTCGCGCATAAAGCAGCAGACGAGGTGGACACGAACAGTGTCTGATGCAGCGTACTTTGGTGCAGCGGGTTAACGCGCTCCTTAGTCGCGCATCAGGGCTCATAACCTGTCAAGCATACAAAGGTTCAGCGAGATAGAACGCTGCTACGCACCGTTGTGTTGAGTTGTTGTGGTTGTTAGACACACACGAAGGTTTGAGAACAAGAGTTAATTAGAACTCAGCTGTGGAGTTCGAAATATCTATACTACTGGTATGATTATATAATCTATCTAATTAGGAGTATGAACTACGATGCACTATCTCGTTCAACACTCTTGTCCTTCCTGTAGCCTGGTTCGTCACTATCCCATCACATCCAAACGTGATCGAGATATTGATAGTATACTTCCGTGCAGGATATGCTCCAACCGAATTTCCTACAGAGACACTGGAACGTATGCTTCACCCCTGAGCGCAGCCCTGCGATCAAACACCCGACCATACTCCTCCAACCAGCAGGTGATAAAAGGGTACAAGAGATACTGAGCCAATCCGGGGTCGTCAAGCAGTTCTTTGCCATGTATGCTACTTCCAACATGGCAGCCTTTGCGAGACATGGATGCCCATTGGGCTTTGGATACCAAGAACCCACCTGCTCTAGCTCCAACATCTGTCCCAGCCGCAGATTGACAGCGGGGAGAGCTGTTCAGGACAACTCTCGCGCGTCATCACATGGTCAAACTTGTGCTCGGGCCATATCGTGAGGGTGGTGGGAATAACATCTACAAGGGAGACATACCTGCATTTCTAGACATATTCGAAGAGAAGGAGTGAAGGGTATGGATCGCAATGGCATTGATCGTACCGCCCAGGGGTTGGGTCTTATCTTGTTCGTATGACGCCGGGTACGGAGGGTACATAATAAGCATGAGCACTGTATTATGATCGACGAAGAGGCTGGGGTATGCTTGCGAGCTACGTGGGTGGGTGGCATCTGACCCACTCGGAGCAAGCTGAACTTCCGTGGAACCTGAAGACGGATGAGGGTTTGGTTGCGCGCGAGGACTAGAAGCCAAGCGAAATAAAACACGCAAGCTGTGAGGATGGCAGTCACGCACGGGTGGAAGCGGCCCAGAGAGAGGGTGTGCTACATCGCCACTCAGACAAAGACCGCGCTATGCCATCTCACTAGAGCCGTTATCTTCGACGTCCCCTTTTCGTCAATCATGGAAGTGAACTGCGCGGGAACAACAGGTCAGCAGGTACTACGAAATGCTGCTTGGGACCCACCATTGCCTCCCTCGAGCGGCCAGAATGCCTGCCAGTCGCAGAAGTGAGGAATGGATCTTGTGAAAAATAAAAGTGAGATTATTGCAGTGCTTGTACGGGGTGAAACGTATGAACCCTACCACGCTCATGGAGGCGTCAGTTTCCTTTTTTCCACAGCTCAACGCAACGCTCAGGCTCTTACATTCTTGTGCACGATGGTCAACATGAAGCATACCCATGGCATTGTCATTCTGCTCCCCGATGGACTTTGTCCCATCAAGACCATCACGCCCAACTACAATGTGCACTAGGCTGTCGGAACACCTCTAAGGAGACACTGGCACCCACTCCTCACATGTTTGTCCTCGTTTTCAAGGCTGCCTGTTTGCTCACCTGTGAACAACAACAACAATGCGCCTATCGCGACACCATGGGTTTGGCGTCCTCGTCTTAATCACCTTGAATCGCGCTCTGCCTCAGTATATGTTCGATAGGAAAGACCTCGTCGGAATCAATTGTACTGATGGCGACAATGGACAACATGCATGAGGGACACCCATCAGGAGAGTCCCCCACATTTCCAATCAAACAGGGTTGAGGTATTTCACGTATAAAAAGATGCGGGAGTCACAGTGGACATGCACCCTAGAACCCCATGCCGCCTGGCATGCACTGAGGTCTTTAGGTATCGCGCCATAAACAACACATTTGATTCAATCCAATCAGATCTCGCAAACTCGACACTCGAACCCTGCTACGATATCGTACATAACCACTTTTTTTTTTTCTTTTTCTCACTTTTCCGGATCGAACACAGGAGACAACATTTCATAACCTGACTTCAGTGGCCGGACGGCACGGGTGGCGAAAGCCCTGTGTTCACACCTCCCTCCAAACCCACTCCGCCTTTTCCTTATCCTCCAGGGTTACAAGGTCATTGACCGGCTTGAGCACAATCTATCAACCAAAATGGGTCATGAGTGGACTTTTGTGTGTACTCAAGACATGTATTACCCGAGTGCCATCTATGCCACTGGGAAGGAACCAGGTACGTTGCCTATCTGTGGTCTCGACACTTCATAAAGAGAAATAATGTAAGGCGAGGAAATAAAATTCGAATGAGAGACGTACCGGTATCCGGAGATAGGGACACTCTGAGGGACAATGTGCCAGATGTATTCCTCGGGGGAATAACCAAACACATATTCGCCTATAGGCGCCAGATAGGTCCCAGTTGGCACAACCTGGATGATGAAGTCGTCGCCTCCAACAGCGATGAAGCGCCACTAAAACAGTGAGCGGCCTTCTCAGGAGTCAGCACAAATGTAAACTGCTGGTACGTACCTTCTGCTTGCTCTGGGGATCAAACTTGTCGCCTACAAGGTACCCATCCTTTGTGAGGGTGGCGACTTGTGACTTGAAGTAACCATTAAAGAGTGCGTCATATATAACGGGGCCGGCCATTGCGATTGGAAGGATATAACACGTTGATCTCTGGGGGAGTAGTCGATGTGTTGATTCATAACTGACCCCACAATCCTTGTATTTATATGTTTCCAAGGACTGCTGCCATTCAGCCTGTTCGGCTCCTTGAAGGAGAAGGAACCGCAGCATGCTCGCCGCCCTTCCCGAAGTTGGCCAAATCCAGCCACAGCCGAGTCCAAAAAACTCCAGACGTTACGACGTAAAATGGTGATAACTGATCTAACCGTAAATATTTGGCATCCATATTCTGGAGGAATCCCCTGCGGTAATTGAAATCAGAGTTTCACCAGAATCCGAACAAGACTGCTAGACGCATTCGGATACATTTTGCAGACTAATCAATGAGTCGAATATTCATATCAGGTTGCGAACAAAAGACTGACCTCCCTATTGAGGTATAGTACTTGTCATCGTACTCCCGTGATGGCGGGCGCATCATAACACATACTTTGACTGTCGTGATGATAGCTCATCACCTATGTAACCTATATGTGAGGCCGTCTCGGAAATCCATGTCCAGTCCGGCGACGAAAACGTCTTGGACTGATTGGATGTTACTAGATACAGTTTGTTAGCTTGGTGATAGGATGCACCTCCCTCCCTCACCTCTCATTCATGGTGCAGTGGCTACAACGACCTCGATCAAAACAACCTGGTCATCAGAGCAGAAGCTTCGATCACGTGGACAGGAGTATCACCAGAAACAGTCAGCCTATCTGCCATTAGACAGATCCGAACTTTGTTTTCCCCATCTGCCACGACCTGTCCGTTCAATATTCACAAGATTTTAGATCCAATAGCATCGAATAGCATTCGGTTCCGATTTTTCTCCGTTCTCGTAGTCACGCTGGTTGTGCTGCAGAGCGCAAATAAGACTACTGAATGTATTCGGATGAGTGAGTACAAAATTCATATTGCTTAGAACAGGCTACGAACAAAAGACTGGCCTCCCTCTTGAAGCATAGTATTTGTCATGGTATTGCCATAATGGCGGGCGCATCACGACACGTGTATCCTCGCAGACTGTCACATTAACAGGTCATCACCTATGTAATCCGAATCAGTGGCGCCGTTCTGGAAATCCAGGTCTAGACCAACAGAAACGGTAGACAAAACATGTTTGGCCCATCGGATGTTATTGGATAGTTAGCTTGGTGACAAGATGCGTCTCCCTACCTCATGTCTCATTTATGCTATAGTATCCTCGATCAAGACAACCTAGTCACCAAAGCGCGGCCGGAGAAGCTTCAGGGATCGCGTAGACAGGCAGCCATTTGACTGATTCGAACTTCATTTTGCCCGTCTGTCATGAACATCAGTGGCTTATACCTTTTGGAGTTAAATTGGTCACGAACGAGTATTCGAGCGAGCAAGTAAATTGAGCAACTCACGTACAGACGGGCTTTGCATCACCAACTTTGGGGCCACTTACTCGCTTCTCGCTCGGGTCGCTGGTGGGGCCGTAGAAAGACCAATCAGGGTTGTTGGTAAAGACCGCGCTATGCCGCCTCACTGCGAGTCAGAGCCGTTATCTTTGACGTCCCCTTTCCGTCAATATGGGAAGTGAACTGCACTGGAAGAACGGGTCAGGAGGTACTATGAAATGCTACTTGGGACCCACCGCCGCCTCCCTCGGGCGGCTAGAATGCCTGCCAACCGCAGAAGTAGCGAATGAATCTTGTGAAGGGACAGGAAGAAATAAAAGTGAGATTGCTGCGGGTAGTGCTTGTATGTGATGAAGTTGATAACGCGCTCGGGGAGGCGCCTGTTTTTTTTCCACGGCCCAACACGCGACAGAGCGTTATAGGCTTACAATTCTCGCGCACGACGGTCAACATGGAACACACCCATGGCATTATCATTCTGTTCCTCCAGGGACTTTGTCCCATCGTGACCATCACGCCCAACTACAACGTGCACTAGGCTGTCGGAACGCCTCTAAGCGGACACTGGTACGTGTTCGTCCTCGTTTTCAAGGCTGTTTGGTCTCCTACGCATCGTCCCTTCACCCTCACCATACCGCGGCCTCCACCAGCCTGCAGCACACTCGAGTGACCCGATGCACTCACCTGTGGACGGCGACGACAATGCGCCCATCGCAACGTCATAGTTTTGGCGGCATCGTCTTATTCACCTCGCATTGCCCCTGCTCAGTCCATGTTTGATGAAAAAAAACTCATTGGAATCAATTTTACTAGCAGCGACAATGAACAACATGCATAAGGGACGCCCAACGAGAAAATCCCCCACAGTTCCAATCACGTCTGGAAAGATGCAGGAATCACAACGGACATTGGAGACGGCTGGACTGGCTGCTCCCGGCTAGCTGCTGGCTTGCTCGACACGACGACTGCTATGAACCCTGCTAGCGCGGTCGTAGGACCGCGCTGACTAAGCACTGCACTGCCTCTGCTTCCTTCGCCCTCTGCCTTGACCCCTGGCCCCTGGCCCCCTACTCCAACATGTAAACCGCATTGGGAGTCTGTGGGACCTTTAGGAATCCCGCCATAAGCAACACACTCGATTCAATCCATTCAAATCTCGCAAGCTCGACACTCGAACCCTACTACGATATCATATATAACCACCTTTTTTTTTTTTTTTCCTTTTCACTTTTCCAGATTGAATACTGGAGATAACGTTTCAGAATCTGACTTCAATGGCTTGACAGCATGGGTAGCAAAAACCCTATGTTCACTCCTTCCAAACCCACTCCACCTTTTCCTTCTGCTCTGGGGTTACAAGGTGATTGACCGGCCAGAGCACAATCTATCAAACAAAATAAGTCATGAGTGGCCCTCTGTGTACTCAAAACATGTGAGTGCCATCTATGCCACTGAGAAGAAACCAGGCACGTTGCCCATCTGTGGTCTCGAAACTTGATAAAGGGAGAACAATGTAGTAAGACAAGGAAGTAATATTCAAATGAGAAATGTACCGGTATCCGGAGATAGGGCTACTCTGCGGGACTATACGCCAGAAATATGGCTCGGGGGAATAAGCATATATATATTCGCCTCTAGGCGCCAGATAAGTCCCAGTGGAGAAAACCTGGATGGCGACGCTGTTGCCTTCCCCATTGATGAATTGCACCTACCGAAATAGTAAGTGACTGTTGCATTCTCGGGAGTCGGGCGAAACATAAACTACTGGGACATACCTTTTGGTTGCTGTAGGGATCAGGCTTGTCGCCAACAACGTACCCATCCTCTGTGATAGTGACAACTTGTGTCTTGAAGTAACCATTAAAGATTTCGTCGTATATAACGGGGCCGGCCATTGCGATTGGAAGAATATAACACGTCGATCTCTGAGGGAGTAGTGGATGTGTTGATTCACAGCTCAGATAAACCTTGTATTTATACGTTTCCAAAGACCGCCGCCATTCAGCCTACTCGGCTCCTTGAAGGCGAAGGAACCGTAGCATGCTCACTGCCCTTGCCGAAGTTGGCCAAATCCAGCCACAGTCGGGTCCAAAAGGCTCCGGATGTTACAACGTCAAGTGATGCTAATAACTGATCTAACCATAAATGTTTAGCATCCATGTACTGGAGGAATCCTCTGCGGTAATTGAAATCAGAGTTTCATCAGAACCCGAACAAGACTTCTGAACGCATTTGGGTGCGTTTCGCAGACTAGTCTGACTAATGAGTGAGTCAAATATTCATATCAGGTTGCAAACAAAAGACTGACCTCCCTCTTGAGGTATAGTACTTGTCATGGTACTCCCATGATAACGGGCGCATCATAACACATGCTTAGACTGTCGTGATGATAGCTCATCACCTACGTAAAATATCTGTGACACCATCCCAGAGATCCGGAAATGTCCGATAGCGAAAACGTGTTAGACTCATTGAATGTTACTGGATACAGATCGTAGTGATAACATGCGTTTCCCTGCCTCACGTCTCATTCATGGTGCAGCGGTGACAACATCCTCAGTCAAACAACCTGGTCACCAAAGCATCACATGAACAAGGAATATCACAAGAAACGGTCAGCTTATTTGCTATTAGACTGATCCGAACCTTATTCTCCCCGTCTGTCGCAATCTACACCTTTTGGAGATAAATCGGTCGCGAACGAGTATGTAGGTAAGCAAGCAAGTTGAGCAACCGACTTACAGACAGGCTTCATATCCCCAATTGTTGGGCTATTTATTCGCTTCTTGCTCGGGTCGCTGGTGGGCCCGAGTTGTTTGGCCGTCGAAAGACCGGTCAGGGTTGTTAGGAACCAATACTCTGACGTTCCGATCACTGGTGATACTGTGACGAGGTAGCATACCCCAAGTCCTCTGGGTATTGTTCAGTCCGCGTGAGGGCTGTACAGCAGCATTTTGATCTCAGTGTGATGAAGCTATAACTTGCAGAGGGCATGGAGTTGATATTCAGACATAGTAAGACAACATGAAATGAATCCTTTGTGAGTGTGGTGGCACGACAGGGTAATGTGTGCACATACAAGCTGTATTAAGCTTGGAGTGATGGCCCTTCGACAGGGTCATGTTCTGCTGGTCAATGTACTTTGAGTCAGAGAAGTCAGTAGTAGAAATCACAAAATCGTTTCAATTGGCTGGAAGTTTCAAGTAAGGAATCAGTGGGCTTACATTTACCTGCTTGTCATCGTCAACAGCGGAGCTCAACTTTGAGCTCAAGAGGGGGAGACAAATGTTGACGAAGCTCAGATCCCTGGCCGCACTCGAAGTGCATCCGAAGAGGCCGTCAGGACACCACAAGGACGATGAAACAAGGCAGGACATACCTGCGAGCGAGCTGAATGAGCCCCAGAGCCTCGAGCTCGAGGGGAGGAGGCCTGCGAGTGTTGGCAAGCACTGAACCCCTGGCCACTGGATTTGAAGCGGATGCGCTGGAAGCATCAGGCAATTTCGTAGGACTTAAGAAGCGACCAGCGGAAGACGCCAGAGCACATCAGCAAACGGCCAGAACAAGTAGACGGAGGTTGCTCACGATATGGAGCCCAAGTCAAGCAGACCGCACGGAAGTCAAAGTGGAGACTTTGACTGTGTCAAGACATGATGGGCACGCGGTAGCAAGGCAGAAGAAGTTGCTAGAGATGGTAGAATGCATTAGGAAACGATTGGAGTAAAAGGTGGGGGAGAACTCACCTGAGGAAACTCCAAACGACCGTCTAGATGCGTTAGGAGACGAAATGGCCACGTGGAGCGTTGCCCCCAACATCCCATAACGCCTAG
Organism: Phylloporus cf. gajari; assembly: GCA_038094015.1. Classification (NCBI taxonomy): domain Eukaryota; kingdom Fungi; phylum Basidiomycota; class Agaricomycetes; order Boletales; family Boletaceae; genus Phylloporus; species Phylloporus cf. gajari. Next base: position 12,630 of record JBBPTF010000578.1, read on the forward strand.
ACGATGTCCAGAATGCGCGCTAGGTCCGTCTGTACACGCAGAGTCAAGGTCCAGGCCTACCAGGCCATAGAGAAGACCAGGTCGAGGAAAACAGCGACAGAGGCAATGGGGACTGCAGAAACGATGCAGATAGCGCCGTGGTCGGTGGGAAAAGGTGCCGGGTGGTTGACGAAGCGGCGATGGGCAATACAACTCAAATGACTTGATGATGGAGACGAAAAAGAGTGATGATTAGCGTCTCCTATGCATCCCACACCTGTTCACGCTTCGCCTTCTGCCCAATCACCATCCCTACACCCGCGCACTCTCATTCATATCCACTCACACCACGTTGCCTTGTACCAGCCATCTTGTCTCACACATGGACCAGGCGGAACAACATGACGATGTCACTGTCATCGTGTGGGAAATGACGCCCACACCTCAACTACTCGGTCGACCGCGCCAACATGACGACAATGATGTGGCATCATCGATGACCTGGCACCACCAACAATGCTATACCAACGCAACAATGACAACGCAGCGTCGATGCGCATTCATTTCGACTTTGTGCTCGCTTCCGATGCTCTGGGGGCATTTCCGGTCATCTTGTGGCGCTGTGTGTTTCCTGGGTAAGTCTGTTGGAGTATTTGATTACCTACGCATTTTTGCTTACTAAGCGACTACCTACATCGGACTTTCCTTACCTTAGTTTACTTTAGTGACTACTAGAGTATTCAACATAGTCTTGTGCTTGTGGCAGCTGTACTGACTCATGCACTTCTCACTTAGCACTGTCATTTCAACCCCTTCTGAACCATACCGCTGGCCGCTCACTATATCAACCATGCGGATCCGTTTTCCTTCGTATATGATACCATACGTGCATCACTGAAATCAAAGTTTTCTTATAAAGTAATACATTCGAATTTTAAAGGTGGGAATGGCCACATTGGCACCGAGTATGGCATCGTTCGCGATAATCAACTTATGATGGATTATAAGGCCAT
>JBBPTF010000579.1:0-13618 GCA_038094015.1 Phylloporus cf. gajari
AGTGCGTACACCTGGATCGAGAATGGTGCGATAGTGACAATGCTGCGTGGGGCGGGGTGTCCAGCGCGCAAGAGCAGGTACGCGAGCACGATCGCTGTGGGAACGTTAGCACCGCAGGTACACGGGGAGGCGTGTGCGCACCGTGGTTCCCTCCCGCGCTGTCCCCCACGAGCACGACATTGGATGGGCTGTAGCCCTGGGCGAGGACATATTCGTAGGCGGCGACAACATCCTGGACCGCGGCGGGAAACGCGTTCTCGGGGGCGGTCGCGAGGCGGTAGCAAGGCGCAACGAGCACGTACGGCCCACGGGCTGCGCGAAGGAGGGATGCGAAGAGCTGGATGTACGGTGCCTCGGTTGGGTGCCCAAAGACGTTGGCCCCGCCGTGGATGAAGAAGAGGACGTGTGTGTGTGCGTTGTCGAGCTTCTCTGCGCCGAGGGTGTAAAAGTATACGGGAACGCGCTCGGGTGCGCGGAGCTGGACGCCAAGGAGAGGGTTGGGCGATGGCGGGGCGATCTCGAGTCGGACGGTCAGGTCTGCGGGGAGATGGGCGGGGTCTGGGAGGCGGGTGCGTTGCTCAAAGGGCGCTGCAGTCGTGGCTGGGATGAGTGTTTCTCTCAAACGGGCGCGTGCGCTCAGCAGCGCGCTGCGTTGTTGCTCGGTTATTGGCATTCAAGAGAGTGATGCTTATCGTTTGCTCCCAATGGCTCTCCGTTTATATCAAGTACTGACCTTGGCACGGGCACTATTCAATTTCGGGGCAGTCGAGGAGCTGCGGGAACCCGTATTCACGCCTCAATCTGGTATGAACTTTGGTTGTATCCCCCGTAAATTTTGTTTACAGTATGAATTTTGAGGGATTTAAGTGCATCATAACGTCCGTCTTTACCCAAACACCTTGATCTTTTCAGGTCCCTTTCATCGTCGCTCGCAATGGAAACAGGTCTCTTTCCAAAGCAGTAGAGCTTCTCGAGCAGGGCCGTGTGGTTTTCTGGGGCCAGCTCACTCGTCTTCGTTCTCCACTCGACGACGTTATCGCCTTGGGGACCCAAGGCAAGACATTCAATGCAGAGGAGTACACCAACTTGACCTTACTCGTTCGCCACGCCCTCGATTCGTCTGCTCCAGATCAACACAATAGGATCTGCCATCTCAACCATGAGCTGGAAAAAGTTATATCCAAGATTCGCGAGTTGCCTGGTCACTCTCGATTCCTTCTTCCCTCTCTGTTCTCTGGTCTTCGGAGCGCAGCCAAAGACGGGCCGGTCATCATCGTGAATGCTAGCAAGTACGGCTGTGATGCACTCATCGACTTGACCTCGAGACTCACGCGTCTGGTCGTGCCCTACGGCCGACTTCTCTCTGTTGCCACTACACGCTGCCGCTCCTTGCAAGCCACGCTCTCGGATCTCTATGTGTTGTCTTATACCACTACTTTGATCGCCCTCATCCGTGCCAGAGGAACTGATCTATGCGACACTGAGCATACAAAGCCGCGTTTCGTCGTCATTGGTCAAGCGGCACCCAAGGGTGCAAATGAACACAAAATCAGTCGGCTGGCCAGGTCGCGCATTGAAGGAGAGGACGCTTGGATATCTACCGTCGCTGACGCGCTGAGCAAGAACGATTGCGCACATTTTACTTGTCATGGCGTTCCAGATCACATCAAGTCTGCGTTTGCTCTCCGCGACGGCGGGTTCACGATCCAACGTATCAATCAGTGCGATTTTGCGTACTCGTCTGCTTGTCATTCGACGGTTGGAGACTAAGAGAGTCCGGACAAGATGATCCACCTCGCATCTGCAATGCAGTTTTCCAGATTTCGCTCCGTCATTGGGACGACGTGGCATCATGTTGGCGGTGGATGATTCTTAGATTTGAACAAGATTACCTTGCTTGACAAGGTTTCTCTCACCCCCCATAATCGTGGGAACCAACTCACCAGAAAAACCTTCCTTTTTTATCACTTGATTTGTAATCCACTGCAACCGCATTCTCAACTACCCATAACTGTGGGATAACTTACTGGCTCTTGCCATGCTACCCCAGGCTAGGGAGTAGTTTTCTTGCAAGAAATGACCATAGTTATCATAAGCATAGTTTGCAAGATTTACGGTAGTCAAATCTTGCAAGCCATGGAATGCAATTTTAAGGTTATGTAAGCTTCAACTACATGACTCCTAGGACATATCCCTTTTTGGTAGGGTATGATACATATGTTCTACAACATATATTTATTCAATTATTCACTCCCCTCCCTCAGAGGATGTTCAAGCAGTGATGAATGAGATTATATACGATAATGAAACAATTAAGACTGCTTATATTATGTTTTTGCAATGTACAATAGGTAGATAAGTAGAATTGACAGAAAATACAAAAAGAGTTCGGAAAATTTACACCATGGATAGTTTGCTTCGGAAAAATTGTTCCTAGGTACTTTGTGTATGTACTAACAATGTCCTAGAAGCTTGTACTGAGGAGATGTGTTCCTGGCAAGATATCAGCACATATGTCCCCTACCTCTAGATTGTAAAAAAGCAGTTCATATTCTGGGTTGACTAGGTAGACCCACATTGTAAATTTGTAAATAGATACCCATACACACACCTACTGGCTCTTGAGCATTTGAACGACCTGCTGCTTCCCCTGGCATAAAGGGATCAATATAGTCATCAACCCCTATATACCATAAAGCAGCCAAACTAGCTATGTATTTGTCAGGGCAATTATTCACAGCACTATGTTACAGATAGGCCTATATGTCCTCAAATTTGCGAAAGGGTAGCATAGAGATTGAGCTCAGGAGAGTGGAAATTACATACCAAAAGTGTGAGAAAAGTATCAGTTGTGAAAACATATCAATAGCACACAGATATGATACTCAACACATGAATAGAATATATGACAGGCCATTTTTAGACCTAATAAACCATTCTAGATAGTGTGCCTAGCATTATATGTTGTCTAGATTGCTAGAAGTGTGGAATACCATCAAATTTCCTATGTAGTACCATATCTACCTAGTAGACACTGATGATATTTCACATTTATAGTGATCTAGACAACAAGTTTTCATAGACAAAATATCTTCATATAGTTAGTTATCCACATAGATGTTGCAATGACAATGTTGCAAAGTTTCAAAAATTTAGTTGTGTGAACAAATAAACAATGTCAAGCAAGGTTTCTGCCGATGGCAGTCGGCATTCCCAAGTGTAGTAATGAAACTGCATATGATTGAAAGTGTGGCGGCTATACCTCTCACACAGTTGCAGCAATGCCCGGTAGGTTCTCCCATGCATTATGGGTCTAGTCATGCTGATCACAGCCACACCTGGAAAGGAAATTCTTTCTGTCATCAGTTCGTTCCCACACAATTATGCACCACCCAGACCCAAGAAACCTTGTCAATGTCAAGCAAGGTAATGAGTAGCACAAAAAACCTCCCTCCCTAATTCTTGCACCAGTCCTCGCAATGCCAAAATATATGGTATCGGCTAGGTATGGCATAGTTCATACATGACCACAAGGACTATCGAAGGGTACATTCCTGACATGTGCATGCATTGAGTCTGGCCGGGAGAATGTCTTGGCTCATATGATGCATGGTATCTGTAGACCTACATGGACTCTGACATGGTGGCAAACTGATGCCCTGCTACATTGTGAACTGCATATCCCTCCCTCTGTTGTCCATTGGCAGACTAACATGTGCTCGGCAGGTCCACACACATTGTGCAGATACATCATATGAACCATGAGCTCGTCGAAACTCTCGCAAACTTGCTTGCAAGAAATCCACCAGCACCAAAATCCACTGTTATTTGCTGTAGTAGCCACTGCATAAAGCTCCAACGTAGAAGTAGGCATCGTGGTGATGGGTGTTAAGAGTCCAGCTTGTTCTAGGCCCCAGCATGCTGGGAATGGTAAGGGAAGCTGAGGTAATGACTCCTTTAGAAGAGAATTTATGTGATTTGACAATGGTGCCAGTGTATCTCACAAAGACTTGGACTGCGGAGATTGAATCAAGAGTTGTTGAACAGTAGTGACTATTTCTGTTGCAGCAGGTTGCTCCATTCGCGATAAGCATTGTTGGATAAAGCTCCAATGTGAGTCATACATCGTTTCACAATTTGGTCAGGCTGGCTTGTCACCTTTCACCAGGTGCAGGACAACTGCCACATCATTCAGTACTTCCAACCATGGTTGCTTGCCAGACATAACCTGCAAGGCCATCAGAGTGGAGTGGCTCTGTTATCTATGTTTACTTTCCTGTAAGGCAACACAACCAAAAGAGTACACATTGCTCCCCATTGTCCAGCTGAACACCCCTTCTGGTATGACTTGCTCTGGTGCAGCCCAGTGGAGAGCTCCTGGTTGCGCAGTGGACCTTTGGAGATAATTGAATGCTTCGGGAATACTGCCCCACAAGGAGGCATATCCAAAGTCAGCTAAGTGTGCAGTGTAGTCTTCGTCGAGCAGCACGTTATTCTGTGACATATAAATCAAAAGAGGGGTACCAATGAATCAATATTGATGCATGCAATTTAGATCACTGTGAATGATTGGGAAAAACTGTGAATGCACTATTGCATGCTGCCTTCAGTGCCTTTGGGAGATGGTAATGATAGTGGGAACCCACAGTAATGCAGCCCTTTTGCAATATCGCAAAGCTATAGTGTAGTATTAGAAGACATGAACAGTTGACAATGAGTGTATACACCAACTGAAGTCGGGGTCTCACATCCAGAGCATTATTATGCTTTTGTAAGAAAAGGTGGAGAGATCCATTAGGCATCCACGATGAAACCAATGACATTGCACCACGCATTCCAAACCCAAATGCAATACCCAAAATGGGACGACATTGATGTGATGGAGTCTCCTCCAGATTCCAAGTTCCCGGTGATGCATCTATGAGACAATTTAAATGATATTTATTCAAAAGCTCATTGTCGATGAGGTGAGCTACCTTTGACTGTCTATCACTTGTATCTTCATCTACTGTAAATCTGAAGGCCTTCACCGCGACCTGGAGGAGTCATAAACTGAGAGAAATGCAATGTATGTGCTAGGTTCTGACCCTTTTCAGTAAGCCATTAACTTCATACCAACACTTAAAGACGTCCCCAAAATGTCCTCCAGCTATGTATTGGTCATCCTCTTTCACAATAAAAGCAGTGATATCTTGGGCAGGAGGAGAGCTAATGTAAACAGAACCATAGTCAAATAAGGATGGTCATCCACGGCTCTAGAAAGACTTACTTGAGGTTGGACGTTGGCGCTTGCCACATATATATCTTTCTGCTCCACGTTGTTGACACCACGTATTTACCAGAGGGAGAGAAACAAACTTGCCTCATGCCTCTCTCGTGTTCCAAGGGCAGTCCAATTGAATCGCTGGTGGTTGCACTCCAGAAATGTACAGTTTGATCTGAGGATGAGCTTGCAAGGATCGATCTATCTGGGGAGAGGGAGAGTGAGGTTATCGCCTTGGTATGACCTGTAAAAGGATGTCCGATTCTTTGTCCCGTGTTGGCATCCCAGCCGCAAATCGTCACATCGCAGGGACAAGAAAAGAGTTTGTTACCACCACATGACCACAGTATTTTCCCCGCCCAACCAGTAAGACCTTTCAACTGCCCAAGGACGAGTGCGCCAGTAGCGACATCGTATACGTGAATATCATGATTGGTATTGCATGCGATTTTGTCTCTGGCAGGGGAGAAGGCCAAGCCAGAGACGAAGCTACCGACCTTGATGGAGCGTTTGATCTTTGCATCTAAATAGTAATGATCCCACCACCGACCGCAACAAACCGATCGTCCGGAGAAAGGGTAATGTTGAACGAGATAGTGCATCGTAGTTCATACTCCTAATTAGGTAGATTATATAATCATACCAGTAGTATAGATATTTCGAACTCCACAGCTGAGTTCTAATTAACTCTTGTTCCTAAACCTTCGTGTGCGTCTAATAACCACAACAACTTAACACAATGGTGCGTAGCAGCGTTCTATCTCGCTGGACCTTTGTATGCTCGACAGGTTATGAGCCCTGATGTGCGACTGAGGAGCGCGTTAACCCGCTGCACCAACGTATGCTGCATCAGACACCATTCGTGTCCACCTCGTCTGCTGCTTTACACACAACTTGGTTAGTTGTCCCCAACCACTGCATACGTCATGGATTGCTGCTTTTAGCACATCCTTGACCATTTGCGTGAGCGGGTGCTAAGGGGAACCTACATCAGTATATTTTACTGACACGTTTATGTTACAGAAACTATGTCTTCTGCTATCGCTTCTACCTCCACCACTCGTCTCCCCATCTTCAACGGGATCAGATACCACCAATGGTTGGCCACCATCGTCAACTACCTTAAGGCCACAGGTGCCACCTGGGTCCTTCAAATCTCAGCTCCCGCTGCCCTCTCTGCTACCTCTACCACCGAAGAACATCGCCAATATATCGACTGGCACTCGAATAACGACAAAATGGTTGGAACTATCCACACCGCCCTCTCTCCTGCTCTTCAGCAGAAATATAAGTCCAAGACCAACACTGCCGACTTGATCGGTGCCCTCAACTCGGATTTCGACAAGAAAGAAATCCCCCAGGTCTACTCTGACTTCAAGGCGATGATGGAACTCACCATTCCTGCCTCCACGAATCCCACTCCCGCATTCGCTCGCCTTGAGCACCTCTACGCCAAACTCAAGGAAGCCGGTTACGAAATCTTGGCAAAGCTCCAGGCTATGATAGTCCTGTCGAAGCTGCCCTCCTCGTATACCAACATTGCTCAGAACGCCCTGTAGGAGAAGGACTCGGCAGGAAAGGCCGTCGACCCTACCTTCAAGAAAATCCGTGCCGCTGTCATTTTGCAATTTAAACAAGCGACTATGATGGGCAAGGGCAAGGCCCCTCAACACACCAACAAAATCTCCGCAGTCAAGCGCAAGGAGGCCGACCCCTCCTTCCAGCAGCAGCAGCAACCTAGCGCACCCTCTGGGTCGCAGCAAGGGAGCAGCACGCAGAAGGAGAAGAAGGGAAAAGGCGGATGAGGACAAAGAGGCAAACACCTCTCTAAGAAGCAACAAGGGCAACATGCCCATTTAGGCTTCGTTGAGGACGACCAGCCCCTTTTTGCCTCCATCATGCACATCACCAATACACCAGCAACAGTGGATCCCCAAGCGCTCGCACATCACTCAGCTCTCATGTATCAAGGCCAAGGCAGTCCCCCTGCCTTCAAGGAAGTTCAGAGCGCATTTGCATATGCGCAAGAAATGAACTTGGCCACGACTTCTGAGAGCATCTGTTCTCTCTCCACTGCCGTGCCTCTGATGGATTGCATTGACTGGTCCGACATCCGCTGTATGCCCTCGCCCCAACCTCCTCACGCCCCCTCCCCTCCTCTCAAACGTTCGCTTGGTGAGCGTCTCGAACCCGATTGGGACGCTCTCTTCTCTGACATTTTCTCTGGCTCTAAAGCCGCCAGAGAAGCCGAAATGAGCGGCATGTGGTTCGATGGTTGCCAAGACCCCACGCCCATTGAGGGCACTTCTCAAGGACTTGGTGCGTACATCACCGAGCTCTCTGATGAGGAAGACGAAGTTCCTTATCAAACCTTCCCAGAGGATGTCCAAACGGACTGTCCATACTCAATGGAAGACCTTGAGAGTCCTCCCTCGAAGCGGAGGCAGGAGATCGGCGTTGTTGCCACCACCTGGGACGATGAGGACCAGGTTGACATTTACAGGTCCGATGATGAGTGGGACCCCTACCCAAGGTATGTCTCTTACCCTTTCATCATGGCTGATCCGTCCTCATCCAAACACGCTGCAACAGTGCGTCATAATGTTTCAGACTGCAATGTATCTACTGTACATACTTCTGTACCTGTAGATACAAATTCATTGGACATTGAGATCTGTGCACATGGTTCAAAAGCTAAGTGTGAGAGATGTACCAACCCAAATCCTTTATGGATATTGGATTCAGGTGCTTCAATGCACTTTACTCCAGAATGAAGTGACTATGTCACTTATACTCCTTTGAAGAAAGAAGAACAAATGCCTGTTTTCACAGCCTCAGATGTTCTACATGTTGTAGGCACTGGTACATGCCTCATCAGGTGGCTTGATGAATTTAATCACCCCCATGTACTTGAACTGTATGATGTTGGACACATTCCAAATTCGGGAGTCCGACTTGTCTCCATGGGCCAATTACTTCATGCAGGTGCAAAAATTCGTGGTGACGTTAACCGCCTCAAAATGTTATATGGTGATGGAACTGTTCTTGCCCCCTTTATTCCTGGCAGAATGGGTCGCAACATGTACACCATAGAGGACATTCTCTCTTTAAAGCATAACCTCACGAAATCTGCCCCTAATTATGACATCATGCACCGTCGCTTTGGTCACCCTTCAAAGGAGGTTCTTAAACATGCGCAAAAACATACTCGCAGCTTTCCTGAATCTATTCAGTTCCCTCAGGAAGAAACCTTGTGCCCTGGTTGTGCTCAAGGAAAAATGCCTAACTGGCCATTCTTACCTGATCTCAAACGAGCTTCATCGGCTTTTGAGCTCATCCATTCTGACATTAAGTCGTTTCCCATCAAGTCCTATCATTGGAACAAATATATCATCACATTTTTCGATGATTATACATCCTTTGGCTGGTCTAGACTTTTGCGCTCGAAAGATGCTGCATTGCAGGCCACCAAGCAATTTATTGCTATGGCAAAAACTCAGTTCAATGCCACTATCAAAGGATGGATGTCCGATGCAGGGGGAGAATACAAGTCTCAAGCCTTTGATAAACTATTGCTTGACAATGGGATTCGCATTTTCCAGAGTGCTCCCCATACCCCACAACAAAACGGGCACACTGAGAGATTTATGTGCACTCTCATGGACAAATCTGAAGCCATGAGACTCGAAGCCTGCTTGCTCCAATCTTGGTGGGAATTTAGTTGGGATCATGCCGTACACCTGTACAATCGTACACCCCTTAAACATCATAATTGGCGTACCCCCTATGAGTTCCTGCACTTGCAGTCCCCAGATATAAGCCACCTATGCGTCTTTGGTTGCGGAGCATACGTATACATCCCACAAGATGTTCGCACCAATAAGCTGGCCCCTAAATCTGAACTCATGGTGTACTTAGGCGTTGCACCTGGAAATACCTCTAACTTCCTATTTATGCGCTCTCCCAATAATATTATTTTTACTTCAGCAAATGCTTTATTCGATGAGCATTTATTCCCTAAATGCGACAAACCTCAGGCGCATCGTCCGCAGCCACAGGTCGCTGCTCCTCCAGAAGAGGTGGAAGTTCCTCTTCCAAATTCCATTGAATCAGCACCTCCTGCTGAACCATCAAATCCAACACGTCCTCCATCTCCTCATCCATCCTCTCCCAGTCCTCCTCGCACTCCTTTGCCTAAAGGACCTCATCCACCTCCTCCCACTGCGCCACAAAAACAGTGTGCTCCTTCTCGTCCCTCTGCTCCAACTGTACCTGCAGTCCCACAAAGGCCTCGCAGAGAACGTCACGTCCCTAAATGACCTGACAATGTGTATGGTGATGACCATCCTGTACAGCAGGTCAAGGACATTGAAAAGGAATCAAAGTGGAAGAAGCGTGTGGAAGCAGATATGCCTGGTCAATTTCCTGGCACACCTTCCCAAGAACCTCCTCAAGAGGAACCTCCTGCTTTACCTTTTCCCCCTTCTGATGAAAATTCCGAAGATGAGGTTGAGAAGTTAAGCCGTGAAGGGGGAGTATCTTTCATTCAATATCTACTTTCCAAGGCAATTGCGCACGATACCATGGATCCAAGTGCCAAACCCATACACAAATGGACATATAGGGATATACAGAACCTACCTGCTGCAGCTCAAGAAGAATGGAAAGTTGCATGTTGCGAGCAACTTGAGATGCTGAAGAAGCAAGATGTATTCGACATAGTCGATCAACCCAAAGATCGCAAAGTCATTAAAAATCGATGGGTATTTGACGTCAAACCAGACGGACACAAGCGGGCACAATTAGTCGCAAAAGGATTCTCCCAGGTCAAAGGCATTGACTTTGACCAAATCTTCTCTCCAGTTGTGCGATATGAGACAGTCAGATTGATGTTGGCTCTTGCAGCACTGGAATCATGGCACATGGAAGCCGTAGACGTTAGATCTGCCTATCTTTATGGCAATCTAGATGAAGAGATCTACATGGAATTCCCTGAAGGTTTTAAAATCCCTGGGTTCGAAGGAAAAGTACTTCGACTAAAGAAAGCCCTATATGGCCTTAAACAAGCTGGATTAGCCTGGTGGAATACTCTCAATGAGTCCATGAAAGAACTCGGATTCGAACGTCTGAAATCTGATCCAGGCATCTTCCTTTATAAAAGGAAAGGCTCCCATATGGTAGTAGCCATTGTCTATATAGACGATGCCATATTCTGTGGTCCCTCTAAGGCCATTGTTGATGAGATCAAAGGACATTTCATGAAGAAATGGGAATGTAGAGATCTTGGCATTGTCAAAGAATTTCTCCACATACGTATTCAGCGCAAAGATCATCAGATACTAGTCGATCAATGCACGTATCTTGATAAGATCATAGAGAGGTTTGGCCTCATAAATGCGAAATCTACACCCACTCCTTTGCCTCAAGGGTATTATCCCTTAAAGAACGATGGACCTGTGAATCCAGAACTTCGAACAAAATTCCAAACAATTATTGGATCATTGCTGTATCTTATGATTGGCACCCACCCAGACATCGCATATGCTGTTACAGCATTATCCAAACATGCCACCAATCCTACCCAAGAGCATATAGATAAAGTGCTGTACATCTGTCGCTATCTACTTGGTACCCGAAACTATGCTCTTATTTATGATGGAAAAGGATCTGGGCTTATGGCTTGTACAGACTCAGACTGGGCATCTGATCCCAATACTAGATGCTCTCAGACAGGCTGGTTTATCAAACTAGCAAATTGTACTTTCAGCTGGAGATCGCAACAACAAGAGCACATTTCACTCTCCTCTACTGAAGCTGAGTACATTACTCTGTCAGATTGTAGCAGACAAGTTGTTTGGATCAAACAATTACTTGGAGAACTTGGGTATAATCTTAAACCCATTCCTATCTGTGGTGACAATCAAGGATCTATATTCATGGCATCCAATCCAGTCACTGAAACTCGAAACAAACATGTTGAGATCAAATGGCATGTGGTTAGAGATTGGGTCAAAGATGGTACCATTGAAATATTCTTCATCGATGGATCCTCTAATCCTGCAGACATGTTCACCAAGAATCTTGGTTGCATAAAGTTCGAAGAGTTCAGATCACAATTGGGACTCAAGATCTTTTAGATTTCATTCTTCCTAACCATACTCTTTACTATACTCTAATGCTTACGTGCCTAAAATCGGCAGCTTAGCAAGGGGGAGTGTTGAACGAGATAGTGCATCGTAGTTCATACTCCTAATTAGGTAGATTATATAATCATACCAGTAGTATAGATATTTCGAACTCCACAGCTGAGTTCTAATTAACTCTTGTTCCTAAACCTTCATGTGCGTCTAACAACCACAACAACTTAACACAACAGTGCGTAGCAGCGTTCTATCTCGCTGGACCTTTGTATGCTTGACAGGTAATGTCAGATATGCACCTCGGGTGAGTCCACTTCTTGATGAGACAGTGAGATCTGTTGTCCCACACCTTGATGACCCTTTTTCCATCGAAGCTGATAATCTTCCTGCCATGCCGTGTCACCAAAAATCCCAACACAGCTGTTTCATGCTGCATGTTTGTCCTTTCTTCTAGTCCACTCTCCAGGCTCCAGATTGTCACTGACCCATTACTAGTTTCATCAGAACAACTGATGGCAATCTGTCCATGATGGAGGTATGCAAGCGAGCGCAAAGTATACGGTGTTTCGATCACTTGATGTGGCCGAGAACCATTGTCATGGCCTTGTGGTGTAACATTCGCCATAGAGGGCCAGTGGAAGGGGTATGGAAGGGGTGTGAAAGGTTGAGCTGCTCATCAATATGTGAGTAGAAAAAAACGTTGAATCCACGTGGTCTCACAGCTTTTTAGTACATCTCAAACTGTGAGCGCTTGGTGGCAATGCACCAGGGTCATCGCGTGTAATGATCCTGTGACCGATATCTCGTCTGCTGTTGTTTTGACGTCTGTCTCATTGTATGGTGAGGCGATAACTACAGGGTTCGATTGGCATTACTCGCTGTTTTGAAAGGAATGAAGCACGAGGTTTCCTATTTTACCCTTTGGTAACACGGTGTCTGAACCTGTACATGCTGTGAATATTTAAAATGGGTTTGGCCAGGCAGAGGAACAGCACTCCGCCTTTCCTTAAGAGAGCAAGAAGAATTAGCGCTTCAACACACCATCACACCCATTGCCTCTGACGATATCTTGTATGATACAGCGGCAGCTTGGGGTTGGATCACGTCTTTAGTTCTCCCATCGCAAGGGGCCTTGGAACTGTTTCAAGTGATGGGGCTGCACACACACCTCATGACCCAACACTACTCACATGAATGTGTCTCAGCATTGGCATCATCGGTTTGTTCATGTTTTCTGGAGCTTCCCCATCACCCCACTTGCCAGTTTACTGTTACCTGGAGATCAAGAAAACGATGCCCTAGCTGGGAAGAATTATTGATAGCAATGGCGAAATACGAGTCATCGTGCAGAACTCGCTTCCTTCTGTCGCCATGATCACGCTCAACGCACTTTTACCCTTTATTCTGGAAGGTAGGTTTTGGTCAATGAAAACATACGGATGCTTGTTGGACTTGTATCTCCTAGAATTAACCTACATCCAGGGTTTCAAAGCATGTAGCCTAATCGAGTACCTGGTGTTTTGACTGCAATGTGTGAAAAACAGATCGGGTTAATATCAAATCAAGATACTTGCTCTTTTTACTCATCAACGAGATCTTCATCTTTCTCTTGGTCAGTACATATTGGCAACGTGTGAGGGACTTGGCCAACTCTCCCGCCAAAATCCCTGAGAGACTCGTACAAGCATTACAGCAAGGGTGGGCCAAGTGACTCTGCCGCCTGCGTCGCCGTCGAAGCGGCGGCGTGGTACATATTACTATCATCCTGAGCGACGTCGGTTGGGGGTTCCTGGGGCGCTTTGTTGGTTAATGATTAGTTACGCTTGCGATATTCATGCATATTTATGAGAATGTCATCTAATGGTTGACCGAGACGGACAATTGACCCGTTTGCCTCTTTTGGACGGCTCGTTACGAGTGCAATGACCCAACCACCAGGCAGTCCAGAAGACTTGGGTCGCCAGGCCACGCTCCCCTGGACACCAGGTGAGGAGGGTGAATCGCTCATACAGGCCATCCAAGCCTTGGAAACGTACAAGAAAAAGGATCCATCAAAAGGTCTGTCGCACCATTTACCCTGAGCTGCGTGTTCAACGTTGATCAACAGTGGTCGTGCGTTTCAAGGCTGTCGGTAATGCCCCGATTATGAAGCAGAACTTTTACAAGATCACGGCCGCCAACCGGTTTCAGGCGGTCATCCAGTTTTTGAGGAGAG
>JBBPTF010000581.1:0-10112 GCA_038094015.1 Phylloporus cf. gajari
GGGCTTACACAAGATAGTGAAAGTCAATGAGCACACAGATTGCAGTGAGGAAGCAATGTGGAACTGTACCAGCAATAATGCTTACAATGTATTGCTGGATTGAATGATGGTCACACCCAGTAATCTGCTTCAACTTTGAAATGTCATCTTCAAAGCTGCAATACCCAACTGTAGGTTGTAGAAGAGAAAAGCAAAAATCAATTTTGCTAGTGGTGACAACTTCAACACACCACTTGACATTGTGGTCCCAGGAAAACTGAAAGAAATGGTGTAGGACCTCTGGATGGAAGAAAAGTGACAGGCAAGACAACAACCAGCTCATCCAAAATGGCTCAATAATGCCATTCAAGTAAAGGGTCTTGACAATCTTCAAAAACCCTTGATAATCCTGTGGGGGACACTTTTTGACTGCCTTGCAAATAGCCTCAAGCATGTGGGATCTGGTGCATGGAGGATGTAGAAAGGGGTTGCCAAAGTTCTTCAAAGTAGTTATTGTTGAAATTACTAGTGTATTAACATTAGTAATAAGTACTAATCATTTGTCTATAAAACTAATGATTAGTGTTGACCTAGTAGTGTCTGTCATGCTAATACATTAGCATGATATCCTAATGACATTAACCTAATGATGTCTGTCATGCTATTAGTGAATCATTCTAATGATACAAATCACTATTCCTAATATATCTAGTATGGAATAAGTGACACATCTTGATCATTAATGATTGACATTGATATGACATTTTGATCCTATGATCCTAAATCTTCCTATTGACAATCTGAACAATAGAAAGTATTATCTATTGTCCTTTTGACATATCCATTGTTCTAATACTAGAACAATAGAATCTTCATTAGGAGAACAATAGATAGATACATTGTCCTACAACAATTCATAGATCAAACTCAGTTATCTCAGACTGAATTCTAGATATATATACAATACTTTTGTATATGAAATAGTAGACAGAATACATACAAATTCAGATCACTTGTAACAGACTACTTCTATCAATTAGAAGTCATTTCAACTGTTCATTATCAATCTAGACTCAATACCTCAAGAGAAGCCTCTGCTAAGTACAGTAAGTCTCAACTGTACATACTCCCTTCATTGTACTGTGCACACCAGTGGAACAAGCTTCAGTTTCATTAGGTTATGAGCCCTGCCTCTAAACTATAGGCAAAAGCAATTACTGTCATTTGATATCTTCAATGTCTAGCAGATTTGAGGTGCTAGCAGAGCTTGAGGCTCTTACTCTCCAACTAAGAGAGAATTATGGAGAAGAAGCTCTCATTGAGCTTTTATCTCACAATCTAGCAATGTGGACATCTGTCCACACTTTTGATAATCACATTGGGACTAGAGACTTAACCCCTAGCACTTTAGCAACTATGTACTCTAATATCTCTGATTTAACATTCTCAATGGTCAACTACTTTAATGATGACACTGACCAATAGTATATAGAGATCAACCTATCAAGGGATCCACTCCACCCTATTGAGATTACAGAAACACTCATTGTAAGTAGGAATTCATCCAATCATACCAATATTACAGGAACAGGTATTCTTGTCAATTATTCTGATCCTGTATCCTATCATCATCGTCTTTTCTATGAATCTCTTAGGGAATCAGATACTTCCATATTTGCTCAAACCCTTAGCAAACTGTTCAACATCAGCTCTATTCTGGACATCACTACTAGAGATCCTAGACAATCCTCTCCTATATATTCTCCATCTACTACTCTCCAGGATTACTCCATTGGTCCTTACCTGCTTATTAATCCTACTCCTCCTTCTGTCAATGATCCTATACTATCTTTTGAAAGGATAGAATCAATCTCATCATCTCAAGATGCCACAAGTGGATCAGAACCACAAGGCATTATTGATGAGGACCAACAGTTATCTGATTGCTTGATCCAAACAACTTGTCTGCTACAATCAAATAGTGCAATATATTCAGCTTCTGTAGAAAAGAGGGAAACATGCTTTTGTTGTTGTGATCTCCAGCTGAATGTACAGTTGGCTAATTTGATAAACCAGCCTGTCTGAGAGTGTCTAGTATTGGGATCAGATGCCCAATCTGAATCTGTACAAGCCATGAGGCCAGATCCTTTTCCATCATAAATAAGAGTATAGTTTCAAGTACCAAGTAGATAGTGGCAGATATACAGTGCTTTATCTACATGCTTCTAAGTAGGATTGGTGGCATGCTTGGATAATGCTGTAATAGCATATGTGATGTCTGGGTGAGTGCCAATCATAAGATATAGCAATGATCCAATAATTGTTTGGAATTGTGTTTGAAGTTCAGGAATTACAGGTCCATCGTTTTTCAAAGGATAATATTCTTGAGGTAAAGGAGTGGGAGTAGATTTTGCATTGATAAGACCAAATCTCTCTATGATCTCTTCAAGATACATGTATTGATCAACTAGTATCTGATGATCTTTACGTTGAATACACATGTGGAGGAATTCTTTGGCTATGCCAAGATCTCTACATTTCCATTTCTTCATGAAATGTCCTTTAATCTCATCAACAATGGCTTTGGAGGGACCACAAAATATGGCATCATCTACATAGACAATGGCTACTACCATATGAGAGCCTTTCCTTTTATACAGGAAGATGCTAGGATCAGATTTCAGACATTTGAATCTAAGTTCTTTCATGGATTTATTAAGAGTGTTCCACTAGGCTAATCTAGCTTGTTTAAGACCATAGAGGGCTGTCTTTAATTGAAGAACTTTTTCTTTGAGCCAAGGGATTTTAAAGCCTTTAGGGAATTCCATGTAGATTTCTTCATCTAGATCACCATAAGATAGGCAGATCTAATGTCTATGGCTTCCATATGCTATGATTCCAGTGCAGTGAGAGCCAACATCAATCTGACTGTCTCATATTGCATGACTGGAGAAAAGATTTGGTCAAATTCAATACCTTCGACCTGGGAGAATCCTTTTATGACTAATCACACTGTTTACCTCCATCTGGTTTGATGTCAAATACCCATCGATTTTTAATGACTTTGCAATCTTTGGGTCAATCAACAATGTCGAATATGTCTTGTTTCTTTAACATCTCAAGTTGCTTGTGACACATAACTTTTCATTCTTCTTGTGCTATAGCAGGTAAGTTTTGTATATTCTTATATATCCATTTGCATATGGGTTTGGCACTAGGATGGAGAGCAAATACTGAATGAAAGATACTCCCCCTTCATGGCTTAGCTTTTCAACCTCATCCTCAGAATTATCATCAGAGGGGGAAAAAACTGATGTGGAGGGACCCTCTTGAGGAGGTTTATGAGGAGGTGAGTCAGGAAATTGACCAGGCATATCTGATTCTTCTACTTGTCTCTTCCACTTAGATTCTTTCTCAATGTCCTTGATTTGCTGTATAGGATGGTTGTCACCATATACATTGTCAGGTCTTTTAGGGATGTGATGTTGTCTCTGTGGTTGTTGTGGGATTGCAAGTACAGCTGGGATAGGAGGATGAGAAGGAGCACACTGTTTTTGTGGTGCAGTAGAAGGAGGTGAATGCTGTCCTTTAGGAGATGGAGTGTGAGAAGGACTACGAGAGGATGGACAAGGAGATGGTGGATGTGTTGGATTTGATGGTTCAGCAGGAGGTGCTGATTCAATGGAATTTGGAAGAGGAACTTCCACTTCTTCAGGGGGGGCTGCGACCTGTGGCTGTGGGTGATGCACCTGAGGTTTATTGCATTTAGAGAATAAATGCTCATTGAATAGAGCATTTACTGATGTAAAAATAATATTACTGGAAGAACACATAAAGAGGAAGTTTGAAGTATTTCCAGGTGTAACACATCATGAGTTCAGATTTAGGGGCCAACTTATTGGTGTGAACATCTTGTGGGATGTGAATGTACACTCCACAACCAAAGATGCATAGGTGGCTTATATCTGGGGACTGCAAGTGTAGGAACTCATAAGGGGTACACCAATTATGATGCTTTAGGGGTGTATGATTGTACAGGTGTACTACATGATCCCAACTAAACTCCCACCAAGATTGGGGCAAGCAAGCTTCAAGTCTCATGGCTTCAGATTTGTCTATAAGAGTACACATAAATCTCTCAGCACACTCATTTTGTTGTGGAGTATGAGGTGCACTCTGGAAAATGCAAATCCCATTGTTGAGCAAAAGTTTATCAAAGGCTTGAGATTTGTACTCTCCCCCTACATCAGACATCCATTCTTTGATTGTGGCATTGAATTATGTTTTTTCCATAGCAATAAATTGCTTGGTCGCTTGTGATACAGCATCTTTCAAGTGCAAAAGTCTAGACTAATCAAAGGAGGTGTGATCATCAAAGAAGGTGATGATATATTTGTAGCGATGGTAGGATTCAATGGGAAATGACTTAATGTCAGAGTGAATGAGTCCAAAAGCCATTGATGCTCATTTAGAGTCAAGTAAGAATGGCTGGTTAGGCATTTTTCCTTGGGCACAACTAAAGCACAAGGATTCTTCCTGAGGGAACTGAATAGATTCAGGAAAGCTATGAGTATGTTTTCATGCATGTTTGAGAACTTCCTTTGAGGGGTGACCAAAACAACAATGTATGATGTCATAGTTAGAGGCAGATTTTGTGAGGTTGTGTTTCAATGAGAGAATGTCCCCAATGGTGTATATGTTCTGACCCATATGGCCAGGAATGAAAGGAGCAAGAATGCTACCATCACCATATAGCATTTTGAGACAGTTAATGTCTCCACAAATTTTAGCACCAGCATGAAGTAATTGACCCATGAAGACAAGTTGAACTCCTGAATTCAGGATGTGTCCAACATTATATAGTTCAAGTATATAAGGGCAATTGGATTCATCCAGCCATTGGATGAGACAGGTACCCATGCCTATTACAGTGACTTCAATTGAGTCAAGTTTTGAGATTTTAAAGTGTTTATTATATAGCTCAGGGGAAAGAACAAATAGAGCCAAAGTATAAGTAGATGGTGGAAAGCACATGCTCTTGGCCATGTGTGAAAAAAATATTGATGTAATTTGAATATGTATCTATGGAGATATAGTCAATTCAAATTAACAAGTCATTGACTCAATTTTGTAACTACCTGTCATATCTGTCAAAGTTTGACAGATGTCATATATAATCCTTGATGTAAGCATAACTGATGGTTGCCATAGTTACTGTATCATAGTAACCATCTCAATTGACACTATTTAAGCACTGGTTTCATCTCTCATATCTCTCAGATTCATCATATATCCTATAAAAAAGAAAAAATCCTTTCTCTGGCCTCTAATGGTCATTCTGGTCACTCTATTGCCCTCAAATTAGATGTCAGCCATTCTACTGTCTTTAGGGTACTCTGAGATCTCCTGCCCAATAGACCTAGACCTCTTTCTAGCTGTCCGTTCAAGCTTTCAGCCACTTCTCAGTATGCTATCATCACTCAGATCACTACAGGCAGGGCTACCAATGCTGTCCAGGCTACCCACCACATCAATTCCATCATTCCCAGTCCTGTCTCCTCATAAACAGTAAGAAGAGTTCTTAAAAAACATTCATTCAAGGCTGTAACAAAGAAGAAAAAGTCACTTCCTGCTGTAAGAAACAAGAAGATGCATTTAGCTTTTACTCTGAAGTATCAGGAATGGTCTATTGAGGACTGAAAGAGAGTTGTTTGGTCAGATGAGATCAAAATCAACAGGATAGGATCAGATGGGAGAGAATAGGTATGAAAACAGGCAGGTGAGGGCCTTATTAACAGAGAGGTTCAGGGAACATTGAAATTTAGAGGAGAAAATATCATAGTATAGGGGTGTATGGGTTGGGAAGGTGTTAGATACCTGGTAGAGGTTGAGGAGAGGATGGATGCCAACCAATATGTGGACATTTTGGAGGACAACTTGCTTCCTAGATTGGAGGAATCTGGAATTTCTTTGGAGGATGTTATCTTTCAATAGGACAATGACCCCAAACACACCTCCAAAAAGGCCAAGAAGTGGGTAGAAGACAATGATATCAAAGACCTAGATTGGCCTCCACAATCTCCAGATCTCAATCCCATTGAACATCTCTGCCATCATATCAAAAAGGAGCTTGCCAAGTATCCAAGATATACTAAAGGAGTATAGGAGATTTGGGAAAGAGTGGCAGAAGTATGGGATAATATAGATCTAGAGGTGTCTCAGAATTTGATTGAAAGGATGCATAGGAGGATTCAAGCAGTGATCAAGGCCAAAGGAGGTCACACAAAGTACTAGAATTGGATAATTCTGTAGATTTGATATATAGTTACAAAATTGAGTCAATGACTTGCTAATTTGAATTGACTATATCTCCATGGATACATATTCAAATTATATCAATATTTTTTTCACACATGGCCAAGAGAATGTGCTTCCCACTATCCACTTACACTTTGACTCTGTTTGTCCTTTCCTATGAGTTATATAACAAACACTTCAAAATCTCAAAACATTGACTCAATTTTGAAAGTCACTGTACATGTAGAACACCTGCAGCAGTGAATACCAGCATCTGGTCTTTCTTCTTCAAAGGAGTATAAGTGACATAGTCACTTTGGTCAGGGGTGAAGTGCATGGAAGCATCTGAATCCAATATCCATAAAGGATTTGGGTTGGTACATCTCTCACACTTAGATTTCAAACCATGAGCACAGATCACAGTGTCCATTTTATTCATGTCTACAGATACAGATGTATATACTGTAGACAGAGTGTAGTCCAAAATATTATTATGCACTGTTGCAGTGTGTTCAGATGAGGACAGATCAGCAATGATGAAAGGGTAAGAGACATACCTTGGATAGGGGTTCCACTTATTATTGGACTCATAAATGTCAACCTGGTCTTTATCATCTCAGGTGGTGGCAACAATGCTAATCTCTTGTCTCTGCTTCAAAGGAGAGCTCTCCAGGTCTTCCATTGAGAATGAACAGTCTGTTTGGATGTCTTCTGGGAAGGTTTGATAAGGAATTTCTTCCTCATCTGAAAGCTCAGTGATATACACACCAAGTTGGGCCTGGGAGGTACCTTCAATAAGCATGTGGTCTAGGCAACCATCAAACCACATCCTGCTATTCTCAGCTTCTCTGGTGGCTTTAGAGCCAGAGAAAATATCAGAGAAGAGAGCAT
Organism: Phylloporus cf. gajari; assembly: GCA_038094015.1. Taxonomy (NCBI): domain Eukaryota; kingdom Fungi; phylum Basidiomycota; class Agaricomycetes; order Boletales; family Boletaceae; genus Phylloporus; species Phylloporus cf. gajari. Next base: position 7,168 of record JBBPTF010000581.1, read on the forward strand.
CCTAACTGGGTTCAAGATGCTCACTAAAAGAATGCTTGAGAGAAGGGGTAGGAATACAAGGTGGTTGGGGTGAGGGAGTGTGGTGGATGTCAGACCAATTAATACAATCAAGAAGGGGTATGGCAGTGGAGAGGGAGCATATACTCTCAGAGGTTGTGGCCAGGTTCATTTCTTGTGCATATACAAACCCGCTTTGAACCTCCTTGAAGGCAGAAGGGCTGCCTTGGCCTTGATACATGAGAGCCAAGCAATGTGCAAGGGCTTGGGGATCCACTGTTGCCAGGACATTGGTGATATGAGTGACAGAAGTGAAGAGGGTTTGATCCTCTTTGACAAAGCCCATGTGGGCTTGACCTCCTTGTTGCTTCTTAGAGAGGTGTTTGCCTCTCTATCCTCATCCACCACCTTTGCCTTTCTTCTCCTTTTGTACACTGCTTCATTGCTGTGACCCAGAGGGCATGCTAAATTGCTGCTACTGCTAGAAGGAGGGATCAGCCTCCTTGCATTTGACAGCTGAAATCTTGTTGGCTTGTTGGGGAGCTTTCCTCTTGCCCATCATTGACAATTGTTCGAATTGCAACTTGACAGTGGCTTGAATGCTTGCAAAAGTTGGGTCCTTTGCTTTCCCTGCTGAGTCCTTCTCCTGCAATGTATTCTGAGCAATGTTGGTGTACATGACAGGGAGCTTTGACAGGACAATCATTGCCTGAAGCTTGACAGAGATTTTGTAGCCAATATCCTTCAATTTGGTGACAAGATGTTCAAGACAAGCAAAAGCAGGAGTGGGGTTGGAGGATATGGGAATGGTGAGTTCCATCATCACTTTAAAGTCCAAATAGACTTGAGGTATCTTGGTCTTGTTGAAATTGACACTTAGAGCATCAAAGAGATCAGTGATGACAGTCTTGGACTTGTATTTCTGCTGGAGAGTAGGAGAGAGGGCAGTGAGGATGGTGCCAATGATCTTATTGTTGTTCAAATACCAGTCAATGTATTGACAACAATCCTCTGAAGTAGAGGTAGGAGTGAGGGCAGTGTTGAGATTGATGATTATCTAATCAATCTAGACCTCGATATCTTCTTGATATCAAATCATGTTTATATTCTTATCTATCTTATCTCTTCTAGTAAGCATGATTAAATATGATCCTATCTAAACGGATCATTACATTTTCTATATGACACTGCTCATGTTTTGCCATTGGCTATTACTAATAGTACGATAAGAGAGTTTACTGCTATTGGCTGTTCTTTGTTCTACATATATAGAACTACTATACAGATACAAACAACCTGTACTGTATATAAGGAGGAGCTCCCACTAGTCGCTCCTCTAACAGAATCTCCATCTCTGTTCTCTTGTACTTGGTGTTTACACTAAGCACGTTACTATTGCTCTAGTCTATCGACTATCTACCAACTCTACTTGATTACTACCGCAAGTCTCCTATCTTAGTGAGTATTCCCACTAAGGTTCATTTCCTCTACTGTTCGGAGTATAACTCCGAAAGGTTATGAGCCCTGTCGTCTAGACAAGGGAGTTCATCTTTGCTAGCACATTCGTGATGCCTCCCTCCGTCTCATGCGCAGGAGATTCATGGTGGTTGCTGGACCTTTTATTTTTATATACTCTGTTCACGAACTTGTATAATGGCCTTGAATTGGCCGTTATGGTGGAGCTAATGGCTCATTGCCTTCTGTTCACTTTCAAACAAGGATTCGCTGTTTTCCGGAAACGTTCCGAGACCCTCATAGTTATAGCTCATATGTGAACTCAAACTCATACACATGAGCTCATGCTGACAGTGGCTTCGAGCAGACTCATACCACCCTCAGTAAGTAACAGCACATCTGAGCCGCATCCCTGAGGCACTCCACCTCGAGACTCTTGCATTCAATCACCTGAAGAACAACCTTCGGAAAATCCTGTGGAACCCCCTCGACAAGAGGAGAACCCTATGCCTGACAGATCAGGTAGACCCCCTTGGTACGAATCTAGTACCAGACCAATCAGACATACTCATCTGGTTGAACCAGGCATTCTTTTCGAAATCCCCTGCCCCATTTGCCACGGTGCAATTGAGAGAGCAGAGATCCACCATCATGGTGAGACAGATGTTGTCAGACAAGGATCTGATGACAACTTACTTGACCATCAGTTCACCCCCTTCGATTTTTTCAGAGTCATCAGAGTACCAGGCCAGCGATCCACATGTACTCCCATCTCTCCGCCAAATACTCCTATCATCCAAGCCCTTGTTGAACCCCCTCAATACTCTCAACGCCATGCAGACCAGCTCATCGACCACTCCTCTCCTTACAGCCTCCCCTCAGCCCTGAGAACTCTTCCTCAGACTTCTGAGGATGAAAACTACACAGCCGAGGGATCTGCGGAAGAAGAAGCTCTTGCCCTCAGAGAAGCAGCTGCCCTCAGCAGCATCCATGCCATCCTCACCCTCGCAGCTCAACGCACCCTCCAGCTCCGACTCGATCAGGAACGAGCCACCGCAGTCAACCCCACCATCCTCACCAACACTCCAGTACCCACCATCACCATTACTAGTAGTGAGACTCGAAACCCTCCTCCTGCAGGAGGAACCTCATCAGATGACGGAGGGGCTATTCGCCTAGTGGCTCTTGGAGCCCCCGACCTTGGAGAATTCGAAATCTCCAATCATGGCAACCAAAGCCAGCTACGAGTCCCTGCAAGCACTGGCAGGGCTCGGCAGGGCGCTGCTCGCCGACGTTGGGGGGGAGTTCCTCCAACAACTCCCCAATGGCAAGCTCATCCAGGTCCGTCCATGGGACCTGGATTGCTTCCTCAGAGTTCGAGTCAAGGAGTAATGGATGGTCAGCTCCATGATTCACTGTCAAGAAGGCGAGGAGTCCCTCTTCACCCACTTCCACCAGCCACCTCGCCTCCAACCTCTTCATCATCAGCCAAC
>JBBPTF010000582.1:0-13558 GCA_038094015.1 Phylloporus cf. gajari
GGTTAGATGGTGACAGCTGATTCCTCCAATGCTAGCTACAATATACTAGGTCCTACACCCCTCATATGTATAACCATAAACCCTTATAAAGTTGTAGACCCATACAGACCCATACAGACCACTATACATAAATTGACAGTGTTAGATCCTGTTCTCTATGTTATTTGTAAGCAAACTTTATTTGCTTGTAAATGTCATGAGAAATCAGTACTACTCACATTCAAGTGGAGATTCAATCAGCATTGACTATCCATGATACAAGGACACATTCAATAGCCATAAAATCACTCTTATCATCAGAAGATCTACTATTAAGTGACATCTTTCATTTATATTTTAAATACTCCTGTCAATACCATGTCTAAATCTTACTCTAGATTAGTAGGCTGATCCTAAACTGGCACATCAGAAACTCTCAGGACCAAATGAAATGAAAAAGAGATAAAAGCACTCATCATGAGAATTCATTAGGATTCCATTAGAATGATAATAAGAGGGTAAACATCTCAGGAGACTTAGCAAAAACTGTATGAAGTGCCTTGATCACAAGTAGGGTATATACTTTGATGTTAGGCTTAAAACAGATCTTCTCACACATAGTATACAACTGATGCTAAAGAGATTCCATAACAAAGGGTGGGATTTCCTGGATCAATTTAATATGATGCTTCTGGATGGTGGTGTGACAAGTTCAAGAGCCTTTGTCTCTGTGTAAGCAGCAATACATCAGTCCTGCTTGACTCAATAGAGGATCCTGATGAGAATAACAGCTCTGGTGACTTCATGATACCCATATCTGTGCTCCCACCACCACCTCAGCCTCTTTAAGCACAGGGTGCTTCTAAAAAATACTATGCTCTTTTTGAGCATGCTATTTCCATGACCACTGCTGTAATCAGTTCATTATCTGCTTCTATGTTATCCCCTAATGTTATGCCTATTATGGGATCCAATGTGAGACACTAGTCTACCACCATGCTTCCTGCCCTCCCCTCTCAATATAGATCAATACTATCTACTAGTAGTAACTGTATCAAACATCCCTTGAATCTGTATCACCCAACAACTCTACTCCATCACTTTTGAGCTTTAAGATGTCATCAGCTCATCAAATCAAACACTCTAGGAATTCCAGCAATCAAGTAGCTGTGGGAAGTACAGATTTAATGAGTATTGTCCTCTATGTAGTTGACTCTTCCATCTGGCATCTTAACAACTCTCTTCTGTTCAACTTTGTTGATCCTCTCAAAGCAATTATAGATGCTGTACAAACTGCTCAGCACTTGACTTCTCTAGACCTCATTTCCTCAAAAGACAAAGATGTCTTCTTTACTTTTATTACAGATTATACTACAACCTCTGTGATATTTAACAATTATAACACTAACAAAAACATATCAGACAGGTTAAGAAGATGTGTATGGACTAGCAAAAGGCATAGGAAAAGGAAAAGCTAGTGTTATAGACATTTGTATCCATTTTGTTATATGACATTTAAATAATTTTCTGTTTGTCATACATCATTACTATTGTATGTTATAATTGTTCAAATACTCAATGTGTATTTGATTAATATATGTCAGTCATTGTCCAAGTTGTCCAGCTATGAGACTGAAATGAGCTGTTGATAGTCAACACATATGGCCTGTATAATGTTATCCCACATAATACTGGCTGCATCATAACCCCTGGCATTCAAATTTTTGATGAGAATAGTGTCTACTTCCTCACCCTCACTCTTGCCCTCACCATTTCTATCATCATTGCTGTCACCACCATCATTACTGTCACTCTAGTACTCCTCATTTGGCTCCTCACTATCACCAATGTCTGGATCATCTTTACATTAATAAAGAATAAAGAATAAAGAATAAAGACAAATTATAAGTGCTACAAGTGCTGCAGGCAACCAGCCTTGAATGTCTAAGTCATATTCAAGAGAGAGTAGAAGAATATGGTAGCACAACTTCAGTACCTCAAAGATGTACTCTATGACATTTCATGCAGATGGGTGATAGAGGTTAAAAATTCCTTTTTTCTTTTGTGACCTAGAAGTAGCTAGAAATAAAAGAAAAAGAGAAATGAAGAGGTTTGTATCTTTGACTTGCTTGACTCCACTCAGCCAGGTGATAATGAACACCACAGTATGAGATGAGAAGCTGTGGATACAGGGGATAACCAGCATCAGTAAGAAGATACTTTCTGAGAGGGATGCACAAGTTTTTTGATATCATATTATCATATACACATGTATCTATTGCAGATCCTTCCCATTTAGTGAGTGTATAGACAAAGAATAGATTAAAGTTACAAATGAACAGTGTATTCTATGAAAGAAACCTCTTGCAGTTGCAATAGTTTCTATACATATGTAGGGGTGAAGTAATGGGAATATAGCTTTCATCAATTGCTCCAATTTCATTGCAAAAGTATGGCCAGAACTTGCTGTTCTTGCAGATTTTTGATGGCACCTCACCACCAGTCAGAAACTCAACAAATGTAGTGTAAAGTGGAGTATTGGAAAGTGTATACAATACTTTTTTAAAGTATCTATGTGGCACAGTGTGATACTCACTGAGATATGGTCCCATTAGAGCATTGAAAGCATTCTATGACATGTCTTATAGTTAGGCCTATAATACATGTATACAAAAAGCTCACCATTTATTCTTTAGCTGTTACTTATCTGGTATTAGCAAATCTGATCAAGTGTAGATGTACAACAAGCTAGAGATATGTGTCTTTCCAAAGTCCAAGTTCTGAAAGGATCCAATCCAGATGACCATTGATTAACTCAAGTACTTAGTGATAGTTAGAAAGTACAGATGTATGGTACAGTACATGAAGAGTGATTGGGGTAGGATTGATTCCAGCAGAAAATATCTTGAGGAGTGTGACAAGTAAGATGTGAATAAGTTTAACAATATGAAGTACAAGGTACCAGCATACATTATGGTCAAATAGAGGATGTGTTTATCTGAGTATTGTAAACATGATGATCAATACTTGACTACAATCATAGTATGATCACCTATGTTGTCTCTCTCTGTCTCACATGTAGGAGATTCATGATGGTTACTGAATATCCTATTTCTTTACACACTGTTCACAAACCTTTATAATGGCCTTGAATTGGGTATTATAGTGGAGCTAATGGCTTACTGCCTTTTGTTCACTTTTGAACAAGGCTTTGCTGTTTTCCAGAAACACTCTGAGACCTTAATTATAATAGCTCATTTAAAGTGTCAAACACATACTCATGAGCTAATGCTGACAGTGACTTCACACAGACCAATTTCACCCTCAGTAAATAATAGCAGTCAGTCATCCCATACCTGAGGATTACCACCTCAAGAACCTTGTGTCAAACCTTTGAACATTCCAAAAGAGAACCCTCTGAGAGAGGAGAATCCTATGCCAGAAAGAGCTGGTAGACCTCCACAGTATGAGCAACATGTTAGACCCAATACATATACTCATATAGTGGAACCAGGAGTCTCTTTCAAAATACCCTGCCATATTTGCCACAGTGCAATAGAAAGAGCAGAGATCCACCATCACAGTGAAAGAGACATCATCAGACACAGACCTGGTGATGACTTACTTGACCATCAGTTCATCCCCTTTGAATTCTTCAGAATCATCAGATCTGAAGGACATCCAACTCTCTGCACTCCTATCTCACCACCCAATACTCCTATAATCCAAGCTCTAACAGAGCCTTACTAATATTCACAATAACATAACAACCAACTCCTTACAACATCTTCCCCATATGGATTATGCTCTGTCACAAGAACTATTCCTCCAACTCCATAGGATGGTATCTATGAATCCTCAGAATCCACAAAAGAAGAAACTATTGCTGAGCAAGAAGAGCAAGTCCTCTCCAATCTCAGAACCATCCTTACCCTTGCAGCCCACTGAAACCTGTAGCTTGAGCTTGAAAGAGAACAAGCCTCCACAGCCAACCCTGCTGTCCTCTTCAATCCTCTAGTATCCTCTATCACCCCAACTAGCAACAAGACTAGAAACCCTTCTTCAGGAGGAACTTCACAGGACAATGGAGGGGTTGTTCACCTAGTGGCTCTTGCACTCCCCATCTTTGGAGAATTAAACTCCAATCCTGGCCAGCAAAGCCAGTTACAAGTTGCTACAAGCACTGGCCATGCTAGGAGGGATGCCACTCACAGATGTCAGGGGAGAGTTCCTCCAACAGCTCCCTAATAGCAAGCTAATGCAGGTCTGTCCTTGAGACCTGGACTGTTTTCTCAGAGTCCAGGTCAAACAGCAGAAGACAGTCAGTTACATGGTAACCTGTCAAGAAGACAACAAGCTGCTCTTTGCCCACTTCCATTAGCCACCTCATCTCCTTCCCTTGAGTCACTTGACAACAACTAAGCAGGATGTGGGGGTACAACATCTTCACCTCACAAAGATAGAACTGAGACCTACCTACCCCTAGTTACATCATTAGCTCCCCCAGGAGAAGATACACTATTCTCCTTGGGTGGTCTACTCTTTCCAGATTCAAGCTTGTGAATCCAGCATGAGACACTCAGTATGCACTCTAGCATAATGGGATGAGTCCATAGGCAAGGCCTATGAGGGTGCTGGTTGGGCATTCCCCACTGCATCTTATGAAGACACAGCTGATTTTATAGTATGGGACCAAGGATGGGAAATATTTTGCAGACATTTTTCTTCTATCATTTTCTAATCCCTTATTTATTAAGTCTAAAAACTCTAAGTATATGTCAGAAGATGAGGTATGGTTAGAGACAGCAGATGATGGACAGTATTGAGGAGAACCATCAGAGGAGTATGGGAGAAGAACTGGGATAAAAGTGAGAAGCTGGAATGAAAGCTTCAATTGACACTACCAGATGAGACTCAAGGAGAGGATGCCTAAGATTTACAAGAAATCTCTTATAATAAAAAAGCTGATACTCTAGCATACAGAAACCAAAAGTGAAGATGACATCTACTTCACCCTCACAGCCCAGATGAAAATAGAGGATATACTGAGTATCTTTCCAGAGCTAACAGACTTGGAAAAAGATGTGCTGCAGAGCAAGATAAATAAAAGCAAAGAACTCACAGATGTACTTAGTATCTATGGAAGTACTTCTCTTCATCCTCTTTGACCATTAGACTATTTTCATGAAGATTCAAAGTACACAGAAGATTACAAAAGCATGAGTACTTTTGTACAATCTAATTGCTGAAACAATTTATATACTATAGATATTCCTTTTGAATCAACTTCAAACAAAATTTTGAAGTTCAATAGAGAAGGAAGAATTGTTATGATAAAATTTTATTATTACTTCAAGTACCTACACTATAGGATGTTTGTTTTAAAATGAGAAAGCAAAACAAAGGGATGGGAAAGGTGCCTGCTACTAATATGGTAGATGGTAAACAAGGTTTCATTCATGAAGTTATTGTAGATAGTGAAACTGATGAATTGAATGAAGTAGAAGAAATGCATTAGAATGAGGAGATACCTCCTTGGCCAGAAACTCCTTAAGAAGTTACACTTAACTTGGAAGAACCTCTGGAGGATATGGACACATGGGAGATTGGACACAAAGACTCAGGTATGGATGATGTTTATTGTCCTTCCTTTTGAAGGAGCTCCTCTTTCTAACTCTAAGATGAAAGATGGAGCAGGATCTTCTTGGATTCTGATCAAAACTGATCAAGACAAAACACCAAAGCTCAAAGCTTTAAGACCCACCAAGAAGAGAAAGAAGAAGGAAAGAAACAGTGATACAGCTAGGAGGTTTAATTTCACAAAGAAACCATTTTAACAATCATAGCTCTCTCCACACTTCCATCACTCCATACACTTCTACAGAAGAATTTCATGCTTCTGTTCATGTATGTCATGTGTATGAAGAATCAATAGGTAATCCTCAAGATCATCCAAAGAGACAAACTCAAGGATTATTTTTAGTCAAGAATATAAGCCACAAGGAAATTATCCCTATCAGAACTTAGGTACATGAGAGACAAAGACAAGATTACTTAGATGAGGATAGAGTTACCTTCTATGATGAAGAGAGCAATGAATACCTTTGCTATTATCTCAGAGATGAATCTCTGAAGACTGATTTCTCAAAGAATCATTAGATGATTAACAGTGGGTGTACACATCATCAATCTCCCTTCATAGATGATTTTGTATATCTAGAATCATGAAGCAAGAATGCTGCAGTAGCAAATGGAGAGTCATCTCCATTATACAGACCAGGCACAGTTCCAGTAAAACAAACAGATGGTGTGATTGAACCATCAATTATAACATTAAATGATGTATAGTATGCTCCACACATGGTTAACAGACCATGGCTTTCACTGTGAGATAACTTTAAAAGGATTCAGTATTTGGGACAAGAGAGGATATGAAGTGATCCTGGCAACAGTCTCATCACCCACTAACAATCTTCATTGGTTTCAGTAAAACATGATTACTCCAATGATAGGATCTGTAATCTCTCTTGTAGATCTCAATTCTTATCAAATTTAGCACTAGTATTTTGGTCACACTTCTAAAATACTTTATGACATGCACATATAAACCTTACCAGAATTCCTCAACTCCAAGACACTTCTAAAAGCATCCTTTGCAAAGGATGCTCCTTAGAGAAAATGCCAGATCACTTCTTTCCCCAATCTGATAAACATGCATCTAGACCACTTGAACTGGTTCACACTGACTTAGTTGGTCCAATGCCAATTGAACCATGTTCTTGTGTAAAATTCATTTTAACTTTCATTAATGACTATTTTGGGTATGCTCTCACATCCTTCTTGTGGGTCAAGTTGGATACTTTTAGGCATTTTTCCAATATGGTATCTTGTTCCAAGACCTTCACAGGTCATAAATTGACCACTGTCTATTTGGACCAAGGGGGGGAATTCATAAGTCATGAGTTTCAGACATTCCTCACTGCTAGAGGCATAACTCATCAAACTTCAACCCCTCACACTCCTCAACAAAATGAAAGAGCTGATAGATTCAATCAAACCATATTAGAAAAGGCTGAGGCAATGTACCATCATGTCTGTCTGCCAAAGTCTTTTTGACAAGATGCCATAGAAACTTCCATCCACATTCATACTGTATATAAGGAGGAGCTCCCATTTCACTCCTCTAACAGAATCTCCATCTCTGTTCTTTATACCATACTAATCCTCATTAACTGGTGTTCTATCTTGTCACTTGGTTATCACCTCAAGTCTCCTCCCTTAGTGAGTATTCCCCTAAGCTCATTTCCTCTACTATTTGAAGTCCTCTGACTTCAAAACACTCCTCAAGTATGAAAAACTGGACAAGAGTCAACAATGGCTTCTGCATGGACCATACAGCAGAGCTATTTAACAGTTGTCACATATGCCCAGAGCATCAAGGCCCCAATACCAACCACATCCCTATCCTATCAACAATCAACTTATCCATCCAAATGTACCAAGGCAAACCCACCAAAAACTTCCACAACATAGATTGGAAGAAATTAAATGAGCAACTAGCAATAGAGTTACCTCCTGTTCCTACTAGATCTATCATATCTGACAAAGATTTTCAGAGAGCAGCTTGCATTCTCATGAACACAATTCAGAACACAATGGAATCATGTGTTCCAACCATCAAACCCACACCATACTCCAAATGCTGGTAGACACAGGAACTCTCTATCATGCATACCAACTCATCCAAGCTAAGCCATGAAGCATACAGACTCAAATTCAACATGGGCCATCTGATCCATGATGAATACTGACATCTACATAACAAAACACCTCAACTATAAAAGAGACCAAGAAACACCACTGGTTAGACTGGCTTGATGACATCACTGGTAATGAAATATGGGTTACTAACAAATATATCACCATGCAAGCAGGAGTGGGTACACATGACTTGATGTGGGTCTGAGAGGTTGCCTTGTTGGTTTTTCAGTGAGGGTATTTTCAGAGATGTACTCTGAACAGTAGAGGAAATGAACCTTAGTGGGAATACTCACTAAGAATAGGAGACTTGCAGTGATAACCAAGATAGAGGTAGAGCAGAGCAACAAGTAGGTGCTGGTGCAATGGTACTTAGTGTAAACACTTAATATAGAAGAACAGAGATAGGAATTCTGTTAGAGGAGCAACTAGGTAGGAGCTCCTCCTTATATACAGTACAAGTTGTTTGTATCTGTATGGTAGTTCTATATACATAGAACAAAGAACAGCCAATGGCAGTAAACTCTCTTATCAAGCTATTAGTAATGACCAATAGCAAAACATGAGCAGTGTCATATAGAAAACATAATGATCCATTTAGATAGGATCATATGTAATCATGCTCACTTGAAAGATAAGATAGATAAGAAGATAAGCATGATCTGATATCTAACAGATATCATGATCTAGATTGATTATGTAAACATCAATCTCAACACTCCTCCTCACTGTTCATGTTGGGAACTTAGTAAGGGAAAGACTATTTCATCCCTGTAAGAACTTGATCTTTCCTAAGTTCTTTGTAAAAATGTCTGTGAATTGTTGATTGGAGAGAACATAAAAAAGTTCAACTTCTCCAAATTCTACTGTTTTGTGAATGTAGTGTTGAGGAATATGAATGTGTTTCGTTCTTCCTTCTTGAACTGGATTAGAAGCTATAAAAATAGCTCCTTGATTATTAACACATAAAGGTATGTGGTTGATTGGAATTTTAGTTCTTCAAACAAATTCCTTATCCAATGTATTTGTTTGATGCATTCTGTCATGCCACAATATTCTGCCTCTGTTGATGAAAGGTGAACTTGTCTCTGTCTTCTTGACAGCCATGAAACAATGCCATTTGCTAGAAACATTGCATATCCAGTGGTTGATCTGGATGTTTCAATGTCACCTGCCCAATCTGTGTCAGAATAAGCAATTAATCCTGTTTGGTTCCCTTCTCTGGTATATTTTATACACAAATTCTTGGAGTGAGCTAAATATCAGACTATTTGCATACTTCTCATCAGATGTTCTTCTGATGGATTTGTTGAAAATTGTGACATTTTGATAACTGAGTATGCAAGATCAGGTCTGGTTCCTAGCATTATGTAAAGCAATGATCTGATTATGGATTGATATTTGCTTTGAAGAACTGCATTCACTTGTCCTTCTTTTAGATGTGGTGAATTCCAGTTGGTAAAGGGACTTCAGTCTCCTTACAGTTCTCTTGTCCAAAATGCTTAACCACTTTGTTAGCATATGCACATTGGTCAAGGATTAAGATTTGTTTTTTGCAATCTCTCATGATTCTCATGCCAAGATATTCTTTGGCTTCTCCAAGATCATGGCTTTCCCATTGGGACATGAACTGTTTCTTGTGATCAAGGATTTGTTTTCTGTTACTACCCAAAAAGAGAGCATTGTCAATGTAAATGATAATGATAATAATATCCTTGCCAATAAGCTTTACATAGATGCCTGAATTTGAAATGCATCTTTTGAAACCCATCTTGATAAGAGATATGTTTAGTTGCTTGTTCCATTGAAGTGCAGCTTGCTTCAAGCTGTATATAGCTTTTTTTAGTCAACAGACCTTTGATTCCTGGCTCTTTATTATGAATTCTTCTGGTTGAGTCATATAGATCTCTTTGTCCAAATCTCTGAAGAGAAATGCTGTTTTAACATCTAGTGCTTCCATTTCCCAATCATGGAGAGCAGCTAGTGCAAACATTAGACAAACAGTTTCAAACCATGCCACAGAAGAGAAGGTTTCTTTGTAATCTATTCCAAAAACTTGAGTAAAGCCTTTTGTCATGAATCTGGCTTTTACTCTGTTTCCAGGATGAATTGCGAAAACCCATCTACCTTTCACAGGTTTTCATCCTTTTGGAAGATCTACCAGATCCCATACTTTTCTTTCTTTTAGAGAATCAATCTCATTTTGCATTGCTTTATTCCATTCTTTTTGTTCATCTTGAGGTAGTTTGGTTACATCTTGGTATTGTTTAGGAACAATGTGATCTGAGATTTGAACAGTATTAGATAATTGGTTTTGAAACCAAATGTTGCTGTAGAGATTCTCCATATCATCATCATCTTCTGGAATATTTTGGATTTCTGTTCTAGGAGTTTGCTCCTCCTGAATTGGTTCCAGACCTTCTCTGATATCTCTCTCTATCTCAATAGGAGGTCTATCTCCATATGTATTATCTGGGATGAATTGTGGTCTAGGAATACATTGTGATTGGCATTCTTGTCTAGCTTCCACCAACTCCCTTGTTGTGGTATGTTCTTCTCTCATTGGATGGTAATGATGAGGACAACTTCTAAATTCTGGTAGAGTTTTGGAATCTCCCTGCCTAGAGGCATACCAGTTTCTTCTATCAGGAGCATGCACATGCCAAACAGGTGATGGCAGAGTTGGTGGGCTTGGTGGAGTTGGTGGAGATGATCGTATGAGATATCTTTTGTGCTGATGCACATCCTGAGAACCTATCTTTCAAGTATCTGGTTCTCGTTGTTTAATTCCTAGTCTTGTGGAAGTTAAACATTGTTCAGAAGGTGGTCTTTCTGGAGATGATTGATAGTCCTTCTCAGGTAATTCTTCTTCCTGAGATTCTTCTTTAGAAGAATGTTTCAACTTTGGTCAGTCATCTTGATTATCTGATGATTCAGATGGATCAGGAAAGAAGTATGGTTGAAAAGGTTCTCCATGATAAGGATTATACGGATCTTCTGGAGGTGGTTACTCCTGATCCAGTTCTAGTGGGATATGAAAGTATTCATAACGATCTGGTGATTGGGGTCTTTGAGGTTCCTGAGTTCTTTCAGGACCTTCTTCATCCATCATGGGAATAGGGGCAGGTCCATCTTCTTGATCTTTGGAACACTGCAGAAAACTATTTTCATCAAAAGTGGCGTGAGTAGACATAACAACATGATGTTTTAATTTTGACCAAAAATGCTATCCTTTTGTGTTAGGTTCATATCCAATAAACATCATTTCCTCTGATTTGGGTGACAGTTTGTCAGGCCTTTGTTTGGGAGGAATAAAGACATAGGCTTTGCAGCTGAAAACTCGGAAGTAAGAAGCATCTGGTTTCTTCCCATCAGATTTGAATATTTCTATGGGAGTTTTCCAATTGTGATGTCTCATGGGTTACCTATTGTAGATGTGGATTGATGTTTCCACAGCATCTTTCCAAAAAGATTTTGGCAGACAGGCATGATGGCAGATTGCCTTAGCTTTTTCCAGTATGGTTCTGTTGAATCTCTCAGCTCTTCCATTTTGCTGAGGAGTATGAGGAGTGGAAGTTTGATGAGTTACGCCTCTGGAAGTGAGGAACATTTGAAACTTATGACTCATGAATTCCCCTCCTCAGTTCAAATGGACAGTGGCTAATTTATGACCCATGAAGGTTTCAGCCCAAGATACCATATTGGAAAAATGCTGAAAGGTGTCTGACTTGACCTGCAAGAAGGACGTAAGAGCATATCCAGAGTAGTCATCAATGAAAGTTAGAATGAACTTTGCATGAGATTGAGGTTCAATTGGCATAGGACCAACAAGGTCTGTGTGTATTAGTTCAAGTGGTCGAGAAGCCTGCTTATCAGATTGTGGAAAGGTGTGGTCAGGCATTTTGCCTAAAGAACATCCTTTACAAGGAATATTCTCGGAAGTGTCTTGGAGTTGAAGAACTCTGGTTAGATTCGTGTGTGCATGTCATAGGGCATTTTTGGAAGTATGATCAAAATGCTGATGCCAAATTTGATAAGAACAGAGATCTGCGAGAGAGGTTACAGATCCTATCATCAGAGTAATCATGTTTGACTGAAACCAATGTAGGTTGTTAGTGGGTGATGAGGCGGTTGCCTGGATCATCTCATGTCCTCTCTTGTCCCAAATACTGGATCCTTTTGTGGTTATCTCACAGTGAAAGCTGTGGTCTGTTAACGATGGAACAGACAAGAGTCTGTTTACCATATGTGGAGCATACCAAACATCTTTTAATGTAACAATTGAAGGTTCAATTGTGCCATCTGTTTGTTTTATAAGAACTGTATCTGGTCCATATAATGGAGATGATTCTCCATTTGCTATGGCAGCCTTTTTAATGTTAGAATCTAGATGCACAAAGTCATCTATAAATGATGATAAATGATGTGTACATCTGCTATCTATCATCCAATGATCCTTAGAGAAATCACTCTTTGGAGATTCTTCTCCAAGATAGTAGCAAAGGTATTCATTGCTCTCCTCATTGTAGAAGATTGTTCTATCATCATCTATATAGTCCAATCTTTGTCTCTCATGTAAATGAGGTTCTCTCAATGGTATGATTCCTTTGTGAGATGGATTGACTATAAGTAACTCATAAGTTTGTTGTTTTGAACAACCCTGCGAGTTACCTCTTGGTTCTTCATACACTTGTTGTGTATGAGCAGAAGCATGAAATGCCTCTGTGCTGATATAAGGAACTTTTGATGTATGAAGAGCACTGTGATTATTAAAGTGATTTCATTGTGAAATCAAACCTCCCAAACTAATAGTTTGTGCCTTTTTCTTCCCATTTCTCTTCTTGGAAGGTCTTGAAGCTTCTTGCTTCAGTGTTATGTCTCAATCATTCTTGATTGGAATCTGAGAAGGTCTTGCTCCTTCTTTCATATCAGAGTTAGAAAGAGGAGCTCCTATGAAAGGAAGGTTGATGAACATCATCCATACCTGAATCTTCTTGTCCTGTTTCCCATGTATCCATATTCTCTGGAGGTTCTTCCAGGTTGAGTTCAATCCCTTCAGGAGTTTCAGGCCATGGTGGCATGTCCTCATCCCAATGTGCTTCCTTTGCTTCATTTAATTCATCAGTTTTGCTATCTATAACAACTTCATGAACAAAACCTTGATCTCTGTCTACCATATTGATAGCAGGTGCTTTTCTCTTCCCTTTGTTCTGCTTTCTCATCTCAAAACCAGCTCAGCTAGCTTCCTTTTTATCTTTATAGGAAGTGGGTCTCCTTTGGAATTTTGTGCATCCTTTCAGACCACTATTTCCAGAAAGTTGGTTCGGTTGAGAACCACTAGCCTTATAAGGACACCATCTATTGTTAGTAGGTGGTCCTTTGTGAATTACACTTGTTTGGTTCGCATTACTCACTTGTTGAGAAGTGGAAGGTATGTTAGCTTCCACATTTGAGATTCTGGTTCTGAGATTATGTCTCAATGCAAACATTGAGACTTCTGTCAAGATCTTGGTTGTAATAGTATCAACCATGAAATTAGTGACTTCTGTGGTTAACACCACAGTAGAACAGAACTGGTACATGTCTCCTGGAAGGCGTTCCAAAAGGAACATTGCTTTAAAGGAGTTGGGAAAGACCAGACCAGAATCTTTCATCTGGTCAAAAAGTGATGTGACACAATTGATGTCTTCGTTTGCTGTTCTCAGATTAATAGTAATCTGGTTTGCTTGATGGAACAGATGGAACTGTCCAGCTAAGCCTCATGATGCAAACAAAGCTTGCATTCTGTCCCAGATCACTTTAGATACTGAGGCTTTAACAG
>JBBPTF010000583.1:0-13548 GCA_038094015.1 Phylloporus cf. gajari
GTCATTCGGTGAGTCCTCGTCCTCATTCGCACATCTACGATCCCTAACCTGTTCCTCACGCTCCACCCTGCGTGCGCAAGGCACTATACACTGGTTTGCCCCTATGTTGGCCGACATTGCAAACACCACCTTGGACTCGTCGATTGACCTTCACATCTCCATTTTTATCACCTGCTTGTGTCAACCTGAAGAGATGCCATTGATTCCAAACTGTGATGTGATCTTGAAGCGGCCGTCAATCGATGAGTTACTTCAAGACCTAACAGGTCCTCTGAGTCCCTCGTCCACTATGGCGGGTTCGGAGGAAGAAGGGCATGCAAGCCACGGTGTGGACATGCCTAGCTATGGCGGGGGCGTTGCAGTGTGTGCAAGTGGACCGGCGAGCTTGACGAGGGAGGCGCAGAATGCGGTCGCCCAACTAGGGACTGTCCGAGGGATTCAGCTAGGTGGGGTGGCTATCCATGTGGAACAGTTTACACTTTGATATTTAGGTTGCTCGCTCCACGCATGTGCTCTTCGTCCTGTAAACCGAGTGCGCTGCCTTTGTGGTCATACAAGAATGGATTTGTAAACACAGCTGACGTGCCCAAGTCGCTTAGTTAATATTATAACTTGTGTCCAATCTCATAGCCTTTGCAGAAGCGAAGTATGCCCGTCAAGGCAAGTTGTTTCAGACTCTTCAAAGGACTGTCGATTTAAACCAAGGAACTATTTTACTGAATTTGTATCAGTCACATACCGAACCACACAGTCAATGGATGTTGTTCAACTTTGCCTGTCCACGGCGCGTCAAGGGAGGACGCCCAACAAAACATGTTTTCGCCCAGAATGATCTTCGCAATTTCCCTGGTGTTTTATGCCCTCCACACTCGCTGTAATACTCCCTTCTACAACCCTACCGACAATGGGGGCTGCTGGCTTGATAAAGCAAACTACACCCTCGGAGAGCCTTTAATGTATGCCTTTCAGTGTTCTCTCGTCTTTTTCCCCTTTTTCTGATGTATAACAGATCGTCATTTCTGCGCAAAGTTCTCCAGCTGTTCTGACCGATGATGGCATCGTGAGTTTTGCTCTTTGCTCGTGCCATCGGATTGTGAGTCGATCCATGAGTGTCTTTGATACACTTTTAATGGGTGCACCGATAAATCTGATAGTTCAACGGAATGTGTCGTGGCCGAGCCCCCAGTCCGCTAACCTTGGTGATGGAAATGGCTAGGTCAACAAAACAACGTTGCTTCGCGAGGACTATGGAAATGTTGTTATTGGAACATGCCTAGAAACTTTGATCGGTGGTAATCACTTCCGGTATGTCGATGTGCCAACACCGCGTGATGTAACCGTGACTGTGGTGCGAAGCGTGTTCCGTCAAGACGGTTCCTTGGCAGACAGTGGCGTACTACTCCTAGCGTATGTTCATTATACCTGCTTTCTTCTTGAAGTGCTCATCATCTTGTGAGATAGGGTTTCCCAAGAGTTGAGCGAGCGCTCAAGACACGGTGTGCATAGAAGTATTTTATAATGCCACTTTCGATCAGCTATAGTATCACACAGGCATACAATATCACACTAAACGGATATGATATCGGAAAGTGATGCACCTTCATCAGACTTACTATTCCATTAAGGAAGATTTTGAATTGGTGGAAGGTCGTGGAACGCTGGAGGTAGTGAAAACATATGTATTCAGTGTCTGAACCATTAAAAAAATGCACCATCCTGCAATGTAAAAAGGATCACCACACCCGCATTCTGAGCCCTCCGATTTATATTCAGCAAATGAAACAGACTCTTCTCGATAATGAGATTTAAGCCAAGAGGTATCACAGAGTTTACTAACATTCAATGGCTGATTCACTATTAAGCACCGGCAGCATCAGCCATTATTTCCCTATCCCCAGTCTCGATGTCATGTGCACCAGAAGCACGGTCACCCATAGCGCCACCAGAATCACCTTCGCTCTGACACCAAGCCCCAATAGCCTCAAGGCCATATTGCCCCCATTGCAAAATATTCTCGGCACAGGTAATCACCGCATAAATCACCAAGAGAATCACTAAGGCAGCTAGACAAAGTGCCGCCACCACGATTAAAGGTGGCAGGATCGCGATTAGAAGTGTCTCCACGACGGCTAGAAGTGCAACCATCACAGCTGAAAATACCGGCGCCACAGCTAGAATGGCGAGGAGTGATGCGAACAGCAGCAAGGAGAAAATGATGGAGGCTAACAGATACAGGAGCCCGATCACTGCTGCCGTAGCTCCGTCGCTGAGCAACTCCCCGAGGCGGTCCCAATGTTGGATGTGGGGTAATACGGCGTACTCGATGGACATGAGACCGTCTGACATATCCTCGTCAATAATCTTGATCATCTCGTCAAGTACATAACCAACGTCGGCTGCACAGATCAGAAGTATAAATATATCCTTTCGATAAGGAAAGAAGGCCGCTCACCCCGCGTCGGAGTCTTGACACGCCACACCGATGTGTCCATTTCGTTGATCAGCATACCAGATACATATAAATACTTCAAATGGCCGTATTGTGAAGTACCGCGCACAATTTCTCGCAGCTTTTCTGATATATCATATCATTTTCACCGTCATCACAAGAGAGGTGAGACTTGCCATTCTGAACTAATATACGTAGCACATATGCAGGCCCCATTATCGAAGAGGGTCGCCTGGAAGTGAAATCCGGAGCGTCAGGAAATGTATGCGCTTGGGGCGTCACAGTGGGTTGTGTCTGGACCTCGTCCGGATAAGTTCCACTCGCTGTAGATGTCTGTGGTACAGTCGGAGGATAATCCTCCGGGAGAAGCATCTTGACGACCTCATGTATCTTCTCGCTAATGGCTGTTACACCGTTCTCTATGTCGCGAAACGTCAGAGAGAAGTCTTACGATGATTGCAATGCATACCCGTTCGAGCCAATGCGGATAGTATTACTATACCCACTTTCTGAACCTCCCAGTCCGGTTTACACAAATGTTCCAGGCTCTTCTCGACCAGTCCTTTAGTCCGGGTACTACCGGGCTCCTCTAGAGAGCACATCAGGTATAATGAACGAGCATTATTGTTCCCATACATACCAAGGGACACGAGAATGTCCAAGAAAACCAAGCTTGTCCGAATCTGCTTTGGCCCGCCCTTGACTAGCTTCGTCAAGACCTCGATAATGTTGTGATCATACATCTTTTCCCTCAGGTTGGCTAGCTCAAGGCATCAGTATGGACCCGGGTTGCTTAAGGGTGACTGCCATCACCATAATGCATCAATTCTTCAAAAACTCGAAAGCCTTCGATTTGGCCAGCAGCATCGTCAAAGTAGCCGTGTCGTACCATGCCCACGATGTTTTCTGGAAGGCGCTCGTCGTCCTTGATGGACTCTTTCACGTTTTCTGGTAAAATTCTGAGCTACAAATGGACGCTACCAACACAACTCCCATTACCATATTTCAGACAGGTGGACAATGCATGCGCAGCAAGCAAGGCTTTGTCCCTGTATCTTAGCTGATAGATGAAAACACGTAGCAAGCCTGTATTGCAGAGAAAATCGCGGATGGTACGGTCTTACTCGAACCATCAAGCACACATCTCAAATATTAGAATTGGACTCACTCTTGCATAGCCTCTGGACTGTGAATGTTGTTGCAGCGACTCTCTCTTGGGGACCGCCTTCCTCAACGGCACTTTGCAGTTCCAAGATGAGCTTCTTCTGGTTTCCAGTGAGTTCTGTGGCGTCTGAACAAAGAAAGTCATGATTGAATCTTGTTAAGGGCGCATGCAGGGACGTCACTCACTAACACCGAAAATTTTGCGTATCACAATTTGTCCGAGATCCTCTTTACTAACCGAATTGGGTCTACCTTGACTCAAGCGAACCAAGGCTCTGGCGAGATTTGCTCGGACGTTTGCATCGTGGATGTTGATTTGTTCTTAAACAAGCTATGTCAGAAGTGTGCAGGTTCAAGAACGTTTTGCCTACCTTGTTCTTTTGGGTCATAGAGAACGAGTAATATTTCAACCGACAGGAGGTTGACTAGCTGTTTGTCTTTTTGCGCGAGCTCCATAAGTCGGGGCTTCACTTGCGAACACACGTCCTTCGCTGCCAGTGTGTCAGAACAGTATGTCATGGCTCCACATTGTGAATACTTACCATCTGAAATTTGTGCCAAGGTCATGACCATACGTAGTGCCGCAGTTAAGAGGTGTGGATCTAGTAGAGTAATATATCTGTGCCATTCACAATAATAATAGTATGCCTCTTACCCTCGATCTCTAGTATCCGAGAAATCCTGGTGACACCTGAAGACGGAGGGGTGATACTGAGCTCTTCGATGATAATACGCTGAGTGTTCTCTGGCCAGTTTATGAGCTGTTTGATCTCTAGATGCACGATCATCACCAACGTACCGCACTGCAACAAGGAGGTCAGGCCGCTCATCACTTGTATGAAAAAATTATTTGGGTGGCTAATAACTTCATCAAATGACTTTAGAAGAGTTTGCTTCACATCCTGTGTGAGCATGTGGTTCCACAGAATTGGATGTTTCATGAGGGGTCTCAGAAGGGCGACCATTCTGGGGCCATCCCAGTGGCTACTCGAAGCCAGAATAGCACCGAGACCAATCTTCGCAGCATCAGATAATTCTTCCGAAGGTTTGACATCAGTGCTGGGATTCTTTGTGTCGGGATCACAGACTGTAACAATGGAATGGAGTCAGTGGAGTCAGTGGACAGATGCAGCACAATCTTGTAGTTGATGTGAAGTACTCACAAACCTCATAATAGGCGACAACAGAGGCAAGCTTAACGAATGGTGTACAGTCATGATTGCGGATGAGGTTTAAAAACTGGATCTGCCAATTAGGTATGTTCCTGATACATTCCTTTTCTTCCTCTAAACGGAGGGTAGCATAACTATCAAGTGCAGTCAAAAAGAAAAGAAAACTTACTGAATCTTAGCATAAACAACAAAGTGCCAAGATATACTGGCACAACTGCTTGTGGGCCGCCCAAGTTGGCCATCACGACTTGAGCTGTGGTATCGTCGAACAACCTGGTCTCCCAAATTTGATTGTCCAACTCTGTATCAGGTTCGGAGTGTATATCGAAACCCTTTCCTAGTGATGCCTGTGGACTATATTGATTGGCGTACAAAATGGAAGCGTGAACCTTTTGACTGGGCATGATGCGACGTGTTTCCTCTAGAGGGCTGTGAGGATGAAGTCAGTAACGCTTAGCAAGGTATTGGTAGTCTCACAGATCCCCGAGGCTTGAAAATAGAGACCTAAGCTGAGACAAAGACCGAAACACAAACTGAGCCAAAGACTGAGACCTAGGCTGAGACCTAAATCGAGACAAAGATGAAGACAAAAGCTGAGGCGAACGCAGATACCTAAGTTGAGATAAAAACAGGGACAACGGAAACCAGAACTGAGACAAAAGCTGAGACAAAAACAGAGACAAAAGCTGAGACAAAAACAGAGACAAAAATTGAGACCAAAGCTGATATTTCTGTATGATTGACCATCCGAAGGTCATCGAATTGCTAATGCCACGATCAACATCGTCAGGCACCCAGACTATGTCCGATGGCTGCAACACAAGACCACACGCTGCCGCCTCTCGACGCATCCACAATAGCGAGACATTTCCAGCATGATGAGACTTTCCGTTTCTGTCCATACCACCACTGCACCAACCAGATCAACTTCAAACTAAGCGAGCCTGAAAAGTGTGCTTACACGTCCCCATGGCTGCCAGCGAACCAAACTTCTTTGACGTCAGCAGTTCTGATCTTCTGTGCCGCAGAGGGACTGACCCCGTCGCTTATAGTAGACTTTTCACTTGTGGGAGTAACGATGGGCTCGGACTTCTTGTAATCCGTCTGAGAATTCACCTCGTGGATGTACTCTGGCATGAACTTGATACGACACTCATCTAGAGCCAGTGCATGTCGGAAATGGCAAACTTGTTCAGCGGCCAAAGAGCCTCGAAGGAGGCTATTTCCTCCTAGAAGGCCAACGGAGCAGACAGTATCCCTGAGCAAGACCAAATTAGTATCGTACTGGCGAGGTATGGTGTTAAAATCACCAAACTCCAACGAAGTGTACCCTCATGCCCGCCCACGAAAATGTGTCCTTGAACTTGCTCGCCATAAGTCTTGCCTTCAGATCCCCTGGAGAAATCGCCTCGTAGTATTTATAAGCCCTGTGCAATGCATGTTTCTTGAGCTCACACAAGCTACTATATGGTGACATACCTTGTAACTTGGTTCTCCGTCGGCGTCCTTATCAACCCGACCTGGTATGCGTATTGAGTTCCATGGGTCCAGATAGTCATGTGTCCCATACCTCATAGATCATGCTCGCAAGAACGCGCACTTGGTATGCACCCCGAGAGAAACCTACAAAATAGCAATTAGCTGCACAGGCCAGCCGCAACGCGAGATCCTACCAAAGAGGTATATCCGATCACCTTCTTGGTATACTTGTGCTAGCCAGGAATATGTCTCCTTGACGATTTCATCTATGGTCCTGCAGCGAAGGAAGTCATGCCACCAGTAAGTAGGTGACTATCAAGAGAGCGAACCATGCAACGGCCATGTCAATTGTACGAAAGATTCGCTTCAGAATGTTCGATGATTTCGGATCTGTGCCTATCCCGCTGGAATAATATGCAAGTTGTTCCGGATGATTCGTTGCCAGATCGAGCTTGGCGAGGAATTTCACAACATTGGTGTTCTGACCAAGTGGTCAGCCAAATTGGAGACTGAAGAAAGAGAAAGCAAATACATTTTCACCAAACTCGTTTGAAGTACCATCAATGCACACGACGAGGTTTCTTGTCCCAGCATGGCACCCAGTGCATGAATGCCAATATGGAGGCCGTTCCTGCGAACACGAACCGATGATGGACATGTTCATGGACTCTGGAGACAAAGCAATAAAAGGGATGAGAGTACCAGATGTGGGAGTTTCAGTGTCAGCAGGTATAAGTTTAAAGGCGCGAGAAATCGAAGGTCTATAGCAAGCGATACGCTGCCGTGCGGCTGTACCATGGATCCCAGCGTACTAGGCGCCTACTTTGTTACTAAGAGCCAGTTTGCGTCGAGGTCAGGGAGTATACTTCATATGGCTTAATGCTTACGTGCGCCAACGTGTGTCCCTCACCCGGTGGCGAAAGTCTCACGAAGAATTCAACACCATTGTTTAGAGAGCAAGCAATCATTCTGGCGTTTATGTTATCCCACAAAGCTTTTCAACTGTATGAATACGTAGCATAGAATGGGACATACAGCACAATTTTATATACAAAAAAGTCGGACAGACAGTTGCATGAAAGGCATGCGACTTCGGGGGTGAGACAAATAATTCATGTGAGTCACAAAAAGACTTCTGCCACATGTTTTCTGATGGCCTGCCACCTGTGGGCTAACCCGTGCAACACCAGCACCTGAAGCCTCATTGTGATCGGACACGTTTGGGTCGAGGGGATGGCATGCGAAGTTAAGGTTGGCTCAGAGTCAGAGTATTTAGATTGACTCGGTGCCCGTGATCCTGGCCCGTAGACGATTTTTCCTCCATAATGTCGGGGTGGCACACCGAACCATTGAGTTGAACGTTTCAGCTTTCGCTGCCTTTGGTGCAACTTTGGTGAACTCGGGTAGTGTGTGATCGCGTCGGAGCGAGCGAGGAATTCGCTCAACGTGATCCGACCGCATGCTCCTTAGGGATCTTGCCCGGTAGTGTCCTGGTAGTTTCCGTCCGATGTTTGACGCTTCTGCTGATCGCGGCGAGGTAGCAGTGGGAACCTTGTTTCAAAGTTTGGTTTGATCAACAACGTGGCAGTCTGCTTAGGTTGATTCGCTGTTTCGGCGTCCGCCCTACGAGGATTGGGTCTAGTTTCGGTTCGGAAATCATCTTACCCTCAAGATCTCAAGCTAACAAACACACCGCAAAACGTACATGATACGGGATCACCTCATGCACATATACCTCCTGAATTGTCAGCTCCATGGCAAGCTTTACCGGCGACTATCTCAGCACTGCATACCGATTCCCGAATGGGCGTAGTAGGTCATCGGACAAAGGGCAAAATCCTCTTGGACGTATGTACCAGTGACGCTATCCCTGTCGCTATCGACTCGTCCAATGCACCTGCCAGGCGGATGCAACCAACGGTGGCACTGTGCACACACACTGGGTGATTCAACAGATCGTCATTTCTGCGCAGAGTTCTCCAGCCGTTTTGACCGATGATGGCATCGTGAATTTTGCTCGCGCTATCGGATTGTGAGTCGATTCATGATTGTCTTTGATACACTTCTAATGGCTGCACTGATAAATCTAGTAGTTCAACAGAATGTACCGTGGACGGAGCTCCCCAATCCGCTGACCTTGGTAATGGAAACGGCTGGGTCAACCAAACATCGTTGCTTCGCGAGGACTATGGAAATGTTGCTATTGGAACATGCCTAGAAACTTTAATTAGTGGTAATCACTTCCGGCACGCCGATGTGCCAATATTGCTCGATGTGACCGTGACTGTGTGACGGGTGTTCCGTCAAAATAGTTCCTTGGCAGACAGCGGCACTATTTCTAGCGTATGTGCATCATTCTTGCTTTCTTCTTGAAGTGCTCACCATCTTGTGGGATAGGGTTTCCTAAGAAGAGGTGGGCGAGACGTGGTGTACATAGAAAGCATTTATAACGCCACTTTTGATCAGCCTATCAAACAAGCACATAATATCACACCAAACGGATATGGAAGTGGGCACTTTGCGATGATGACGCTCTGTGTTATTTATCCCCTCTCAGATACCTGTTAGTCCCAGCAGCCGTCGGCAGCACAAGTTCGGGGGTGTTTTGTATTCCACAACAGCCGAGGCACTCACCGGCTTGCTTGCACCGGGCTCGACAGGTGTCAACCACGGTATGGAATCGTTGAGCTGATTGATAGACCTTTCCCAGCTGACTATCACCAAGGGATTTCCCAGGATGGTGTTGTAGCATTGTTGACAGTGACCATAGTGTGATGCGCTTTAAGCAAGATTTTGTATTAGTGCCCAAGGTCGCAGAATGGATATCATAATTTGACGAAATGCCTGAGTCTACAGGTTATTAGCAGTGTAACATACAAAGTAGTTTCGACATCGAGCCTGGTTTATCGTCCGTGATCGTTGACGTCGGGCTAGGGAAGACTGGCAACAATATTGGACCAGCAGAAGTGGGCCACCAAGTGGCAACACGAGTCCTACTATAACGGACCTACTATAACGGAGTACTTGAGCAGTTGCCTAATATGGTAAGTCGTCGCTCACTCTAGTACCTCTTCAAGATTGCGTGTGTCCTGCGTCTATGCACCGTTGCACAGATAGGTAGGTGGGTCTTGGACACTAACAAGCCTCTCTGGCTTGTTTCTGACATATCCGACTTAGCCCCAGCGTGGCCGTACGTCTTGGTAAGTCCGTCCGTGCAATGATGTGTGACCGACTCTCGTAGGTTGCAGTTTTGGGCTTCGTCAATGCCATACCAGCCCAAAATATTCGGTGGGCGACCTGGGACGAGCTATGTGTGGCCTAGGTGAGTGCGCCGTCTTGCGTTCGTGGCGCCCGTGCTGATCTATTTGGTACTTAGCCAGTAGTTGCATTTCAACCCGTTTCGTGTTACCGTGCGTGCCACTCGTTACGCCATCCCTGTGGCATCATTTACCACCACATCCGACACCATCCGCATTGATTTTGCGGTCCCATTGACCTCATTCTACTCCCAGCTCAACTCACTCGACCATGCACCCTTTTGAACCTGGATATCGATTTTGCGCGTTTGTTTCGACACGGCGCTCATTTGCGTGCACTGGGGATGTTACCTGGCTCTGTAGTAGACATTTTGCACAGCCGTTTTGCAGCTGGAGCTGCCTGGCATGTCTGGGGCTGTTGGCTAAGGTACTTCCTCCTTCGCATGTTCTGACTGTTTCCTAGTTTTAATAGCTTCTTCGACACGTTTCGACAATTCTCGTCGCCCCCCGATGCTCCCAACGCGTCCGCTTCACCATTTGGTGCGGTCCGCTCGACTTGGGCGATAACCAGTGCGTTCCCTTCAATCGGTTGCTCTGATCTTTTGCTGAGCTGTTATGATGCGTTCTGCAGCTCGTATGGATGTTCCCTGAGGTCGTCGCCACAATCCGCGGCTCCCTATGTCTCCACAATCCGCGGCTCCCTATGTCTCCACTTCGACATCCATTGCGGATCGTCCAATTTGGGCCCCATATGCCGTGACTTGTCGTTTTGGGCTGTACGCTGACCTGTTTTGACATGAGTTGTAGCTGATTTGGACGGTTTCTAGGGTCGTCGCCACCCTCTACAGCTGGCAATGTGTGCGGTTCGACTTTCAGCATGGTCCGGTTGGTTCTGGTGGCCCCGGTGCGTATGGTCCAACCTTGCGTTCTTGAGGTATACCAACTAGTTCGAACGTGTTTTATAGTTTGTTTGGGTATTTTCCACAGTTGTCGTCACCCTCTGGTGCTCCCGATATAGCTGTGTCAATGTTTGAGCGCGGGTCTTTGATGCTTGCGCGGTTATTCTACTCTCCCTCGTGCTCAGTGTGTGATGGGGAGAGCCCAAACAAGTTGTTAGACGCACTAGGACGTGTCAGCAAAGCGCTGGAACGAGAGGGGTGCACCTGAGATGACTCAAGTCGAGCCAGTCGCCCAGGATATTGATTCTTGAAGCGGATGCGTCAGAAGTATCCGAGGGCGACGAGAACAGTCAGAACGTGCTGAATGATCTGCATGACACCAGAACAGCTCAACAAACAGCCAGGACAAGAAGTCGAAGAATACACACCAAAGATGACTCAGGTCGATCGGATCGTGCTAGAAGTCGAAGAGGACATGTCGCCAGCGTCAGACGACAGGATGACTCTAGACAACGTCAGGACCGCATGCCAAGTCGATCCGGTATGGGTACGGGTCACCTTTTCGACACCTATGCCTGAACCTGTACCCATACTCGGGTACTCACATCCCCGCATTCATGTTGCCCCGTGCCCCAGTCTTGCTAGAGCCATGTCACGACAACGATGTCGACGCAGCGTCATTGTCGTGTCGTGTCGGTGGTTTGAGGCGAGTGGTGGTGTGGTTGCGTGTGTACATTTGTGCGCACTCGCATGTGGTAGGCGATGGTGGGGGCCACGCGTATGCACCTGTGCGCAGCGCACATGTGGCGGGTGGTGCTGAAGCTTGATCACTGCTGTGCAGCCTTCCTTCGATCAGTTGCGTCACCAAATAAGTCAATTCCGGATTCCGATCAGATATGTCTCACGCTTTGCGATTTCTGCAAAAAATCGGGTCCGAATGTGACAAGACTCTGGGTGACGAACAATCCATAGATGACTACACTGTTTTCCAACGAAGTGAATTACTGACATCAGAGACAATACTAGCCTTTTGTAAAGTACATCAAACATGGATGCAGCAATTTGCCCTTGACAACCAGATGAGACCCGATCGTTTGATCAAGGTCCCGTGGAAGTGTCAAACAATGGTCACCGTCAGCAGCGTCACGATACCATCCTGGGCAATGCCTTGGCAGGAATCAGTTCAGATACATCAATCATTCTAATGATCGTCATACCATGGTTGACACCTTCCGACCCCGGCTCAAGCAAGCCAGCAATCCGATTGGCTTCTGTGGAATACGTGACGCCTCCATAGCTTGTCTTACCAACCGCTGCCGCAACCAATTCATTCCTGGAGAGTAATGAACAAAGCATATACGACAAACATAGCGAATCACCTACCTTCCTACGTCATACCCGTCTACCGCAATGTTGTGGCCCTCTAATGCGTTCTGATAAAAAGTAATGTCAGAAGAAACCTCTTGATTCGCTTTTCATTTACCTCTTCCTCTGAAACACTGGTTTTGAAAAATATAAATGATCAGAGAGAGAAAGTAACAAAGGAATACATACGCTAAAAACAGTGCACCACTGCCTGCCAAAGAACCATATTGACGGAACATCCTTTGCTGACAGTTATGATCACGGTGGAAAAAGATTGTCCCTCTACGCACCTGAGATGATTGCCACCTGCCAAACTTTCAACGCATGTTCCAACACCAGCTTCCCCATGGTCATTACGGAGCTCATATATTTGATCGACCCAACCATTTCCATCACCAAGATTGGCAGATTGAGGATCGCCAAGATGGATTCCGAGGCATTCCGTTGAGCTGCCGAGTTAGACGATGTGCTATTCGGAAAATCCCTTATACCCAGGAAACATGTAGGACTCACAATCCGATAGCGCGTGCGTAGTTCAAAAACCCACTGTCTGTAAGAACACTTGGATCGCTCAAGCTAGATATGATAACCTGTCAGAGGTTGGCGAATAAAGGAACAGTCACAAGAAACGACGAGAGAGCGTACATTCAAGGGCTCTCCCAGGCCATTACCAGCGTTATCTAGCATGGAGCCACCGCCGTCAATAGGGTTGACATAGCCAACATTACCACGGACTTGGAAAGCGGCGGAACCAAGAGACACCATAGAAGCCACAAAGATCACACTCGTTGAAAGCATGGTTGCTGAAGTAGGTGCAAGAGTAGGTGCAAGCGGGAACGAGAACGGGTGCCTCTAGCGAAGCCATATATATGGCTTCGTCAAAAAGTTTTATTGATGCTTCATCAACAGTTTTCGGAACCAGGCCTGCCGAGGGTTTGGTTTGCGCTAGTCGTCGCTTAAAGAAACAGCCAATAGGAAGGCTTGGATACTTACGAAACAGCTTCGACCGAAGTTTACAGATAGTGTCGAATAAGTCTTCATTGGCGAAGACATCATTGGGTAACCTCATGGTCCGACCTTCAGGCTAATGGTGCCGTGAGGATAGAAGATATATTCAATCGGATCATTCGATGGTGGCTGCATGCGGAACAGGTAGATCTAATGGAAAATAGTGAGCAATAAACAATATTTCGGAGGCCTTCCTGGCTCCTCAACGCAGTGCCGGTTTAAATGCCAGCGGTGGGGGCCGAATTAGCCTAACATGTATGAGCTCCCGAAAAGAAGCCTGAGATGGTCACCAGATACGTCAACAAAAAGAACAACTCATACCCAGGTAAGGGCATATTCACAGACCCCGACCAGGGTAACCACATGACCAATACGTTGCGTTGTGAAACCGCTATTGGTGTCATGTTGTTGTCTTCAATCTGGTCTCCAGTCGACTGTCTCTTTGACCCATTGCGGTGTACCGTACTATATATTGGGATTCGACGACAAATAGTCTGCCCCAGGACTCTGAAGACGCAGTCATTTAGGATATCCAATGAGTTAAAAGTTGTCGATGTTGTTTTCAAGCCGAGCAAGTTGGGGAGTTGGCGGTGGTGGCAGGACTTGCCTCGTGCGAGCACGGAACTGACATCACAAAACTTGCAGAAAAATGATATGACAAGACAATGATGTGTCATACGGTATCTGTGTCGCTGCCGTCTGTCGGAGACATCGTCTTGAAGAACATTAGCCAATACAATCCCAGCAAACGCGAT